>WNWK01012158.1:0-60930 GCA_009830355.1 Cherax destructor | reverse complement strand
CAAAGGCCCCCGGGTGAAATTGGCCCAAAAAAAAGGGAAAACCTTCCCCCACGCAAGGGGCGATAAACCACCAAACCCCCGGGAACGTTTGGGAATTCCTAAACCCTTCTTCTAGAACGGGGGAAGAATAATTATTATATTTTTTTAAAACTCAAAGGGCTTATCCCCCAAAACCTTAAAACAAAAATCACCCTACAAAACCCCAAAAGTTTTTGGCGGGGATAACCTTTCCCCCCAAATAAAAAAGGGGGGTCCTTTTTTAATGTTGGGGGACAAAAACAAAAGGGGGGGGGCCCCCAAAAGATTTTTAACCCGCCCCCCCAGCATAAATCAGGGGATTCCCAAAATGCCCCTGGCCCCCTTTTCCAGGCACTGACAGGCACCTAAAACCCCCGGTACCTGAGGGGTTTTCGTCCGTTAAATCGTGGGGCCCAGCAGAAAGTTTGGTTAATCGCCCCGGTCCAAAAAGGGGGCCCGGTCACAGCCCGGGGCCCCGGGGGCGTTGACCCCGGGAATTTCCCCAAAAACAGACCTTCAAAGGAACCCCTTAAAAACCAAAAGGGCCGGGGGGAAGTCTCAGGTCACAACTTTCTTTTTGGTTGGCAATATTTTCCCTCCCGACTCATTGTTAGATCTAAAACCCTTTTAAAATTTTCATCATAAGAGTCCCCCCAACCCTCTCACGACAGAGGAAGGACGGAGGTTCCAAACATTGTCTATAACAACGGGAACTAAAAAAAATTTCCGATAAACAAACTTTTGGGCGATCTTAAACCAAAGGGTTTTAACCCAGGTTCACTGCCCAATCCGGGTTTGAAGGGCTTTTTTATAGGTCGCCTCAACTCAAAACAAAATAAAAAATAGTTTCAATATTAGTAAAAAGAAATGAAGAGAAGTAATACTAACAAGACAATGAAAGGAAATTTATTACCATTTTTTCTTGGGAAAACCCCGGGGCTTGATCTTGGGAAAAGGGTAAATTCCCTTTTTTCTTAAAAAAATAGCAGCTTGCCAGTTCTCACAAATCCCAGGTGTTGAGTTTTAATTATTGCCTCGAAAAAAAAACCATAAATTTTGCTGAGGTGTTTATAGGTTTTCCGGTTTTTTGTTGAGGCCCAATGTGGCCTTTTAAATTTTTTGGGTCTTGGAACAAAAAAAAGGGGAAACCCCAACAAAATTCAAAAGGTGAAACCTTAAATGGAACGCCCATTTTTAATCTTTTTTTCCCCTTTAATAAGACTTTAATCCCCCCAAGAAGGGGGCTTTATAAAAAAAAACCTCCACAAATAAAACTAAAGAGGATTTGCTCCTGTTCCCCCTGGAGGAGAAAAGGGCGGAAGAAAAAGGAATTTTTGCCCTCAAAAAAAGGGGGGGGGACACACCCTCCAAAACTTAAGACGGAATATATCGTAGTTATACTTAGCAAATATTTTTTTTAATCGTCTTTCCTTCCTCATTCCCCAACACTATTAAAAGAACCCATCGAAAAAATTTTTAAGAAGGGGTTCTTTCTCCCGACCTGATAACCCTTAGCAAAAATTTTGTATAAAAAAAAAAGGGTTTCCCTCTTTGTTTGGAAACTGGGGAAAAACTTACCGGGAAAAAAACATCTGTCCCACGACCACCTTGATGATGGGGCCACCCGTCCCCCCGACCCCCTTGTTTTGGGCCATCTGCCCCAGCCCCCTTGATGGTGTGCCATCTGTCCCACGACCAGCTTCTCACTAACCTACAAGGTAAACAACAAAACTTATTAATACAAGAGTCTCTGCCCAGGATCCTTTTTCCCCCTTCAAAAACCCCCGGAGATTCAGATCTCGCCTTCAGGAAATATCCCTAGATATACCCTTCAGTCCTCACCGTCAGCGATTATTATTATTATAATCATGGTGAAGCGCTAAACCCGTAGGATTATACAGCGTCATTGCATAATCATTGTTAAAAATTAAACTCACCTTCCACTGAGGGTAGATGATGCCTGGAGGACTCGCTGGGGCCCAGGTGGTGCTGGGGCCCAGGTGGTGCTGGGGCCCAGGTGGTATTTTCAACAACATTATGTTTAACAAATCTTTTTCGACACTTATTTTCAACACTTGTTAACATTAGTTGACACTTGTCGAGGACAAGAGTATTGGTAACTTTTTTTTTTTAACACATCGGCGGTACCCCACCGAGGGAGGGCGACCCGAAAAAAAAGAAGAAACATTTTCATCATCACTCTGTCTCTTGGCAGAGTTGTTCCGATACTACAGTTAACAAACTGCAACATAACCGCAGCCCTACTTCAGAGTGCAGACACTCTACTTCCCACCTCCTCGACTCAAGTCCGGTTAACCGGTTTCCCTAAATCCCTTTATTAATGTTAAATGCTCACACTCCAACAGCAAGTCAAGAATTAAAAACCATTTGTCTCCACTCGCTTACGCACGCTTGCTAAGTCCAAACCCCCGGCACACAAAACCTCCTTCACCACCTCCCCTTAAGGCTTTCCAAGGCCGACGCCCACCCTGCCTTCCCTCCACTATAACGCTCTTATACACACTTAACATTTGCTAGTAATATTTCCTTATTACAGTCAAGTTGAGTAAACCAAAACCCCAAATATCATTGACGCCTAACAAGATTTGCACCGAGATGTATATAAAATGTTTGTACACACTTTAGTTTATTCACTATTTTAAGTGATTAAATATGGAGCATCAACTACAAGATGGTCATTGAGGTTCTATGTCAATTTTACACAATTAATCAAGAATACTTCAATAACTAAAATGGAAATTATCACAAGATCTCAGTGTATATACGCTAAGAGATATACACTATGAAAAACGCTTGGGGTTTTAAACCTTTTTAAGTGACCGGGAACCCGGGTTTTTAAACTAAACCCGTCTGCAAATTTTTTGAAAAACCGGCCTTGTTCCGGGAAAAACCAGTGACGAACCTTGTTCCAAGTTTCATGAACCAGTGACAGACCTTAGTTCCCGGGGAAACCTTGTTCCAAGGAAACCGGGCTGAGACCTTAGTTCCGAAGCTGTTCATGAACCATGTGACTGGGGAACCCCAGGGGTTTCCAATTTCATGAAACCCTTTACTGAGACCTACCCCCCCTCTCTCTCTCTCTCTCTTCCCATATGATTATTAGTATTAATGACCGAGTACCATTTAGCATTAATATATATATATATATATATATATATATATATATATATATATATATATATATATATATATATATATATATACATATACATATATATATATATAAAAAAAATTACATATATATATATATATATATATATATATTAATATCATAATATATATATATAAAAAATACAAATAATATATATATATATATATATATATATATATATATAAAATATAAATAATATAATATAATATATATATATATATATATATATATATATATATATATATATTTTTCACGAAAGTATCCATTATCATAACCATGTATTTGGGTAGTAAAGAGTAAGACCCGTTAAACTCTGTTAACTTTTTTTGATAATTTTGGGTTTTAATTATAACCCAATTTTAAAGGGGGGACTGGTGAGCCAGTGGAAAGCTTCTACACATTGCCAACCCTCCCTTAAACCCAACGTTCCCCCACTCCAACTACCTACCTTAATAGGTGTGATTTACTTCTATTAACCCTCATTCCTGTTGCCTGACCAAAAAGCTCCACCCAACCTCTAACCCATCTCAAACTCTCCTCTGTCTTTATTAACAACGTAGTGTCATCTACATAACCTACTATCCCTGCCCTATCCTCCCTATGTCCCCTTCTACCCTTAAACCCTCATCTACTACCCTATAAAAGGATCTTGGAAACAAGCAAAGAGGATCTGTGACAGAGGACATCCCTGTCTCAGTCCCCTTCCCATGTTCACCGCCCACCCAACCATCCCATTTATTTGTATCCTCATCAACGCCTCTGCATATAAAGTTCTTACCCATCCTACAATTTCTTCTCCAAAACCTATCCTTTCTAAGATATCTAACAGCACCCCTCTATTCACCCTGTCATAAGCCATCTGCCAATCCAGCCCCAACACTCCCCCTTGATTTACTTCAATAAACTCTTTTATTCTACTGTGACCGTTCCTAAAACTTCTCCCTGGTATCCCAAATTGTCCCTCGTGCAACATATTCCCTAAACCTCTTTTGATTCTATTAGCCAAAATCTTTGCAAATATCTTATAGTCAGTACACATGAGCGCAATAGTCCTATAGTCTTTAAACCCCTTTGGTGTTTTACATTTAGGCACTAACACTACAACTCCTGTCCTAACTGACTTCTCCATTACTCCTGTCTCCCTCATGTCATTGAAGACCCTAACTAACACCCCTCTCAGCACCTGCCAGTATTGCATGTATACTTCCCCGGTAATCCATCTATACCTGGCGATTTTCCAGCCTTAACCCTTTTACCGCCTCCCAAACTTCTTCTTCGTTATGTCCCCTCTATTGCCTTCCTATCATCCTCATTCAACCTTCTATTAATTCCCCTAATAATTGGACACAAGCCCTCTCATCCCTTTCCTCTTCTGCAAACTTCCTACCAAACCAACACTCCGCATAACCAGTCATCCCCTCTGTAGTTCTGTTCCATCCTTCGTTACATTCCTTACTTCGTTTCTCTGTCGCTGCTCTGCTCCACCTCGACGCCAATCCTCTCTCTTTTGGCTACACTCAGCAGCCAAGTGACCCGGCTTTCACACAGTCGACATGTCATCACCTGCCCTGGGTATGTGACGTACACCTGTGTGCGAAAATTCTCCATAAGTACATAAGGGGAATAGGTTTCCTCAAGGAAATTTTGATGGAGTATGTTCCCTCTAAAGCGCCAGCATATAGCCCCTGCGCCCAGCGTCCTATGTTTACAGCATGTATTATGCCATAACTCTTAAATACATCTTTAATATCCTGTTGTCCGGATTCAAAGGGCACATTATGAACCTTAATCCACTTAAAAGTGGCAGAAACATCTTTCAAACATACCTCTAGGCCTTGATGTACCACTAACTTTTTCTCCTGGTATGTATCGACGACTCGTTGATAAGCTGCAGTGCAAGCTAATTTGATGAA
This sequence comes from Cherax destructor, assembly GCA_009830355.1. Lineage (NCBI taxonomy): Eukaryota > Metazoa > Arthropoda > Malacostraca > Decapoda > Parastacidae > Cherax > Cherax destructor. The sequence goes on along the minus strand of WNWK01012158.1, from coordinate 55,827 downwards.
GATCCTCCTTGATCCGTTTAATGATATGCCATAAATCTCCTCATGCGATAATCCAAAAGTGTCTCGTATTATTGCAGGCAGTAGAACCTCTGCATTAGACGGATATATGGCACCCTGGACCAAGTCAACACAGACTGTGTTCACCCTCCTGTAACCGACGTCCATCGTTTGAAAATGACGTTGCCTCCAGCTGCCACCAGGGAGCACCACCAGCACACCCGCACAACCAAGGCTGGGCGTGGAATGTCATCTAAAATTAAGTCCTTTCTAAAATTTTATCTTATACTTTTAAAGATATATTTTTTCATTTATGTTAATGTAAAATTTATAATTTTGTACCAAAAGAAACTTTGAAAACCTACCTAACCTTATTACAACAAGCGCAATTTAATTTAGCTAACCCAACTAAATATATTTTAGATACGGTATCATTAATTTAATAATAAACAAACACAATGAAATATTTTTTTTTCGTTATGTTCAGAATGATTTTAGAAGTTATTGCATACACAAATTTTCACTTGTCTTATATGGCAAGGTAAGCGTTGCTATTTAAGCCAAAATAACTTCATCCCAATAGGGTCGGAGACCCATGGAGCATGGGCAAGTGTGCTCTAAAGTTTCTCAAGGAGCTGGGGGGAAAAACTCATCATAAACCAAGGACCACAGGGCGACCAGCTTCCTCTTTCAGAGACTCAGTGTTGCGATCCAGGGGAAATGCCTGCAGTATTCTATGCACGCGGCCCACTACCGGGGAGCTGGACGAAGTATTTGACATGTAGCTCTGAGTTGTCATCTATGTTGTTTACTCACTATTGTATTCTTGTTAATGTATTTTGACAATGTATTGTATCTTGAAATAAATTTTATATATATTTAATAAAAGATTGGGTGGTAGGGAAGTGGAATATTCAAATGGCTTCAGAAAGACATCTAAATATTCTTCCTTGAAGCCTTTTATCCACTTCTCCGAGGCTATGGGGCCCACAATTTACACCAGAGGTGGACCCCATTTTATATATATATATATATATATATATATATATATATATATATATATATATATATATATATATATACGGAGTCGAACCCATGCTGCTTTGGCCCGCCTCATGGTGAGCGAAAACCTATTTCGTGCCGAATAGGTAAAACTTGCGATTTTGGCTTAAATAGCAACGCTTTTCATTCCGAATAAGGCAAGGAAAAATTTGTGTATGCAGTAATTTCGTAAAAATCATTTTGAACCTAACTAGAAAAATATATTTCATTGTGTTTGTTTATTATTAATTTATTATAAACTTATCTAAAATATATTTAGCAGTATTAGGCTACATTAAATTGTGTTTGTTATTATAAGGTTAGGTAAGTTTTCTAATGTTCTTTTGGTACAAAATTCTTAATTTTTACATTAACGTAAATGAAAAAAATATGTATCTATAAATGTATAAGAGTAAATTTTAGAAGGGCTTAATTATAAACGAGTTCTTGCTAATTGACCAGTTTTACCTATTCGGCACGAAAATATATATATATATATATATATATATATATATATATATATATATATATATATATATATATATATATATATATATATATTATTGTTTTTTTAGTTTTTGCTTTTTATATAAGATTCATTTGATATTTGATGTTTTTCATGGTGTGTTAGGGAACATGGATACCTGCACAGTACACTGAGTGCATTGTGTTACAAGATAAATGTTTTCACTTTTATACTAGGATAACGTCCACTATTTAGTTCTTTTCTAATGAGAATCTAATTTTTTATTGCAGTATTCATTAATTTTAAAATTTCTAAAAGAATTTAATTGAAAACTGATGTGTTTCAGGATGTGTTATTCAGTAAAACATTATATGCACAGTGTGCTTACTGTGTTAGAATGTTAATGTTTTCAGTTAGGCTGTGTTGAGGTTCAAGTCCTGACACTGAAGGATTTTGTTCTGCAGCTTTGGTTTCCTTGGAGGGTCTTAAGCAACAGGGATTATACTTTTTGATTGTGATGAAGTTATCTCCTGGGCCCCTTAGAGGAAGTGATCAACTACTGGACATGCGCCAAAGGTTGACTCCTAGACTTTTTTTAACTGCATTTGAAACTTTCTTGGCATTCCTTTCTGCGAGGATTGAAAAACACCTGGCTGGGGTTATGGACACGAGAGATACCCTTTAGGATGGTGAAGCTCCCGGAACATCTATAGTGTAAGTAGACATTTCATGGACAACTAGGCACACGCAATGTTCCCATCGAGTCCGGTCGTGTCGTCCAAACAGTGACATTCCTTGGCCTTCCTAGAAACTAGATTCAGGTTTTATTTTGCGTGAACACGAATTGTATTGTTTACCTTTACTTGCTCACCATAGTTACTTTAATGTTTTCTCCTTCTCCTTCTCCCACTTCATCTCTCCCGTTCGTCTCTTTCTCCCTCTCTCTTTCTCTGTCTCTTTACACAGGGTTTAACAAGGTTAGGTTAAGGATTCTTAACTTTATTTAGAAGCTAAGAGCTGTTACCGGCATCAACTCATTTATAAATCTTTTTATTGTTATGAGACATACAAGTATGAACAGGATGAAGTTGGAGCCATCTGTGGGCCAGCAATTTCATTTGATCAACTGACTATTTCGTTGATATCATTATGCTGTACGAACATGTTCCAGACTCGAGTCATCCTGGGAATAAATGACTTCAGATGAAGTGATGTTCTGGAGTGGAGCCAAGTGTGTTACTTTGACAATATTGGTCTTATACATAACAGTAAGACCGCCCACATCCCTCCTGTGTTGAAGGCTCTGCTGAAATGACAGATGTATCCAGGCTGGGTCCAAGCGAGAGATGAGGCGTCTTGTCTATTCTCTACTCTGTCAAGAAGTCGCAGATGAGATGAGGGCAGGTAATCCAAGAAAGTGGAGCATACTCTAGGTGTGAGTGTACTTGGGCCTCTTACAGAATCTTGCATCCTCTACTATCGAGCAGATGCGAGATACGTCGAAGTGCTGTAAGCTTCCTTGCCGCTTTGTTTGCAAGATTTACAACGGGGTTCTTCATGGTCAGTTTGGAGTCAAATTTCCTCCAAGGATACCAACTTCGTCCCCAGGTACCAACACACTCCCATTCATATTTACTACTGCTCCGGCATTACCATCATGGTACCTAGATACCATCATCATTTGTGTTTTCTCATGGGGAAAATGTTACCGCCATAGTTTATCGTAGGCTGACACAGCTCTTAGCTGGTAATTGATGTAGCTCAGAGCAGCTGGCATTTCCTCTCTTGGATAAATAAATGTCAGAGTACAGTCGTCTACATATGCGCAAATCGTCTACAAGCGATTCAGTACGGCACATCAGCATTCGGGTGTTCAGTATTTGGGACGGGAGAGACGGCATGTGATTTTGGGATGAGATGGAGGTCATAGAAGTAGACATTCCATAACAATGTCCCAAGCACTCTTCCCTGTGTAACACTTCCCTCGATAGGGTGTCTTGATGACTCTGTCCCATTGAGAACTACACATAGAAATCTACCTTGAAGGTAATCACTTAGGAGACGTAGTGTAGAGCCTGCAATTCCCAATGTTTGTAATTTTGCCAAGAGACCCTGGTGCCATACTCGATCAGAGCACCAGCAATGTCCAATGCTACTACATAGCTGAATTTGGATTCATCCAGTGACTAGTGCCACTTGGTGGAGAGGTTTAACAGCAGATCAATAGCAGAGTAACCTTTTCTGAAGCCATGTTGACGGTCACAAAGAAGTGAGTAGTAGACGAAAAACTTTTTTTTTTTTTTTTGTGAAAAGGGACTACATTTGCCTCTTTTCACAGAAGGTCATTTATATTGTGCTAGACACTACCGAAAGATGCGAGTTAGATGAGCTGCTAGCTGGTCTGCACATCTACTCAGCAATCTTGAGCTCAACTTGTCTGAGCCCACATCCTTTCTTGGTCCTGCGATTTAAGAAGAAAATGCACTTCTTCCTGCCTTATTGTCACCACTGACAGCTTTGACACATTTCTTCCAGCTAGCCAAGGGGTTCCTTGCTGTATCAGGAACTTGCATCTTGGTAGCAAAGTGTTGGCTTTCTCCTGACTACTAGTAGAGGAGGTACCATCCTGTCGATTTAGAGGTGGAATAAGTTCATCAGGCAGATAACCTTGTCTGTCCTTGACCAGGGACCACCAGGTTTTAGAGCCCCTCTACCTGATGCCACCTTTCTTTTGTGTCTGCCTCCCATTTAGAGATGGCCCACTTTTTGAATTTCGCCCATATGCCTACAGTCCTGCCTGTGCAGTTTCCTATTATAGTGTGGATTTCTCTTATACCTTCGCCATGCCTTGTACTTAGCAGTACCAGCCTCTACAACGAAAGCCAAACCAAGGCTGAGCTGTAGGCCTCGTCACATACTTGTTGTAGATTAAGGATGTGTCCAGTGAGGGCATTCACTTGGTTGTCAACATCACCTTGTAGAAGAGCATTCCAATCGGAGGCTTCGAGCCATAGCAAAGTGCTGGCCGTTTCCTCTTTCCCATAGCCAGGTTGTACGTGTGGATTCCTCACCTCGTTCTGTTGGGATCTTCAGTGTCGTAAAAACAGCCTTGTGGTCAGACGATCCAACATAGCCAAGGGGTTGATTAAGTGACTATACCTTCTGACAGATCACTCACCAATGTCTGGTGGAGAAAATCCTGACTCAGTATTGGCAGGTGGAGCACTGCTGGGCAGGTGTTGGAATAGTGTTGGCAGGTATGTTGACAGGTGTTGGATCTGTGATGTTATGTGCACAGTCCGTTGTACTGGCAGGTGTTGAAGTGATGTCAGGTGTAGGTGAGTTAACAGATCTGAGGCTTGCTTCGTTGCTTGGAAAATTATTTGTTTCCTCTGTGGTGGTCTGAGGAATGTGTTAGAATTTCTAAATGTGTTTTGAGCTCTGTCTATCTTTGGAGCCCTAGTGATGACAGATTTCCACCAGTTATTTACCTCTGAGTTGACCTCAATGTGGGACTTCCAGTCCTTGTCGATAGTATCAGCATCAGCTGATCAGCCTATGTTGCTTGAAGTAAGCAAGCTACATAGGCTGCAACAGCATGGAGAGTATCTAACGATATGAAGAGTTCATGAAGTGCTTCCCTGTGATGGATTATCTTTGCAACTTTACAACCCATAATAAGGACAGTCTTGATTATTGGAGAGGAGTCCCTGAAGAACCTCTGAACCTTCTTGCAGTTAGAGGCTCGTTTCATTATATACTACGAGTTGTTGGATATCTTTCAGTCCCTGAGATGTTCTACCTGGCTACAACAACAAAATTCTGGAATGCAATGTGTGTGGGCAGTAGTTTGAACATGTAGGCTTCTTACATTCAAGAAGTGGTTTGTATCTTGTAGTATATCCACAAATACCACAGCAGCCACTGGAACAATAACCAGATAGAAAGATATTCTTGCTATTTTCTCTCGCCCCCTTTCTCCGCTCCCCTTGTCTCCCGATCCCCTTTCCTCACCCTATTTCTCTCTGTCTACCCCTTTCTCTTCCTCTTTCTCCCCTTTTCTCTTCCTCTTTCTCCCCTTTTCTCTTCCTTTTTCTCCTCCTTTTCTCTTCCTCTTTCTCCCCCTTTTGTCTTCCTCTTTCTCTCCACCCTCTTCCCTCATTATATCCCTCTCCTCCCTCATTCTGTCCCTCTCCCCTCATTCTATCCCTCTCTTTTCTTTCCCTCTCTGTTTTCCAATCACTCCCCTCTCTTTTTTCCCCTTTAACCTTTATTTTGTCATTTCACCCCTCCCCTCTCCTCTCTCAAGCTCCTTCTTCTCCCTCCCTCCCTTTCCCCTCTTTCCTCCCTCTTCCACAGTTTCCACTGTCTTGTCAGCAAGGCGCCGACGCTACAGTTAAAAACTGCCACGTATCTCCATCCCTCCTTCAGAATGCAGACACTGTACTGCTCACCTCTAGGACTCAAGTCCGGCTAACCCGTTTCCCTGAATCCCTTCATAAATATTACCTTGCTCACACTCCAACAGCACGTCTATTATTTGAATTAATATTTTTTTCAATAACACTCTACTCTGCCCCTTTTTTTCAGTACTGCATTGTTTTTTTTCAACCTTTACCAGTTTTACAACTAATACTATTACAACTAATATTACTCATACTGCTGTATGACCATTGTAGGTTTAGCGCCTAGTTATGATTATAATACAACTACAATTTCAACAATTACAACTATAATTATAACTGTTACTATTACTAACTGCATGATACTTGTGCTAGTGAGTTGTACACCATGGTACTTGTGCTAGTGAGTTGTACACTATGGTACTTGTGCTAGTGAGTTGTACACCATGGTACTTGTGCTAGTGAGTTGTACACCATGGTACTTGTGCTAGTGAGTTGTACACCATGGTACTTGTGCTAGTGAGTTGTACACCATGGTACTTGTGCTAGTGAGTTGTACACCATGGTACTTGTGCTAGTGAGTTGTACACCATGGTACTTGTGCTAGTGAGTTGTACACCATGGTACTTGTGCTAGTGAGTTGTACACCATGGTACTTGTGCTAGTGAGTTGTATGTCATGGTACTTGTGATAGTGAGTTGTATGTCATGGTACTTGTGCTAGTGAGTTGTACACCATGGTACTTGTGCTAGTGAGTTGTACACCATGGTACTTGTGCTAGTGAGTTGTACACAATGGTACTTGTGCTAGTGAGTTGTACACCATGGTACTTGTGCTAGTGAGTTGTACACAATGGTACTTGTGTTAGTGAGTTGTATGTCATGGTACTTGTGCTAGTGAGTTGTATGTCATGTTACTTGTGCTAGTGAGTTGTACACAATGGTACTTGTGCTAGTGAGTTGTATGTCATGGTATTTGTGCTAGTGAGTTGTATGTCATGGTACTTGTGCTAGTGAGTTGTACACAATGGCACTTGTGCTAGTGAGTTGTACACCATGGTACTTGTACTAGTGAGTTGTACACAATGATACTTGTGCTAGTGAGTTGTATGTCATGGTACTTGTGCTAGTGAGTTGTTCACCATGTGTTACAAAATGACGCGATATCTATTAGTAATAGACATCTCCAGTGAACACTAGAAAGGATAGCCCTTCTAGCATGCAGCCTGGTCCAGTTATCCGACATATTATCAATATCATCATTGGATCCCAACTGAGAGGATACTAACCAAATAAATATATTTAAAATGTATATTATAAAAGTTAGAAAATCTAGGGTAGCAAAGTAAAGTAAATCAAATATAAATATACTGAAAATATTACTTAGGTTAGCTCCTACACTGCTCTCATAAACAATATTATTGTGCTGAAGGCACATATATCTGGTTCTTATGTACCATCTGGTACAAAGTCAGCAATTATAAACAATACTAATATATATACAAATGTGTAGATGTGTGTATGTGAATGTTCCCGGTGACTCATTAAGACTCGACTCAACCAGTGTCAGAATGAACGTCTTCTCATAAGCTAGCTACTCTAACAAACTGACAATCAGAACAGCTTGATTGAACAGTAAAATGACCAATTCGCAGAACAGCAATATAACAAGCAACAGCAACACAGCGTCAGGAACAAGGAGATAGAAAATCGACCCTAACTGGGGACCATCAGCAGATCCTCCAAAATACACAAAACTCCCTTATTACTGAATCTAGGTTCAGCATAAAATCCCAGACTGTGACGGTGCCCAGATGCCTTATCGAATTAGGTCAAGTGCAATAGCTAGAGACCTGAGTTATCTCAGAGTGTCAGTGTGACACACAATCCAGTAAAACGTTGACAATCACTGTCTAGACTATTCTCTGTGGATAGAGTTACACAGAGTCCTGAGAAGTATGTTTCGTCTCACCACCGAACACATACTCTACCAGAGTCTAAAAGACGAGAAAACAAGCAGGAACGAGTGCGAGGTGTTGATCAACGATGATCAGTAACGTGAGAAGAGGAGTGAGGAGATGTAGTGTCCAGCTCAGGTGGGACGCCACCCACTGACTGCCCAGCCACTAGAAGCCGGCAGTATAACAAGCGAAGTGTCGTAAGTGGTAGTTGCCAACTCCCAGGCTGCTACCAACACTCCAACAAAGAGCACAATCCCATCACAGTCTGGGATTTTATGCTGAACTTAGATTCAGTAATAAGGGAGTTTTGTGTCTATTTTAGAGGATCTGTTGATGGTCCCCAGTTAGGGTCGATTTTCTATCTCCTTGTTCTTGACGCTGTGTTGCTGTTGCTTGTTATATTGCTGTTCTGCGAATTGGTCATTTTACTGTTCAATCAAGCTGTTCTGATTGTTACATCCTACCTAATTAAAATAGCTAAGTCAAATAATAATATAAAGCAAGATATTACCGATTTAGCTATTATCAAAAATATTAGCAATCTAAAATTATAAGAAATGTAAATATACATCATAATTTATATATAAACATTGTGGCCCATTCTGGGGTCGCAATATATATATATATATATATATATATATATATATATATATATATATAAAACAACCACTATGAAAAAATAGAAGAATTCCAAGCGCTTTCGTGACTACTCACATTATCAAGGAACTATAAAAGGAAACGTGAGAAGAAGGCTTATAAAGAGGCAGAATACACCTCACAGTCACATCACACTAACAAAGACAACACCTCACAGTAGCGTAACATCTCACGACTCTGTGAAGAGGAAAATAAGAAAGGACCTGAAACTCTTCCCAAGAATTAAGATTAGTCCAATTTATCATTAAATTCTTCCCAAATTTTATTAATTATAAATGAATCCAATTTATATAAACCAAAAAAATATTCATATTATTTTCAAAACTGCTTTTAATGAAACATGATTCTATTATATTCCTCTCAACCATGGACTTGCTTGATACAACCTTCTCAGCATTTTGAAAATCAATTGGATGGTTAAAGTCTCTCACATGAATAAATAGAGCATTAGAATCTTGTCCAGTTCTAATGCTATATTTATGTTGTTTTAATCTTAGTTCAAGACTTTTACCAGTTTGACCATAATAAACTTTATCGCATATTTTACAGGGAATCTTATAGACACATCCGTCAGCATTTTGGGGGGAATTTTTTATCAAAAGTCTTTTTACTGTATCAAGATTTTTAAATACAACTTTGATATTAAAATTCTTAAGAAAAGAAGGCATATCAACCAAGTTTTCATGGTAAGGGAGAACCAACATATTTTTGGATGAATAAGGTTGGTTGTCCCTTTTTGGATTGTAAAAAGTATTTCTAGCTATTTTAAAAGATTTATCAATTATGTTTCTGGGGTATTTTAAATCATTAGCTATTTCATAAATTTTAGAGATTTCTTCATCTATGAACTCTGGACTTCAAATGCGTAAAGCTCTCAAAAACATAGAAGAGAAAACCGACACTTTAACTCTATCTTGATGTGAAGAGTAATAGTGTACATAGGAACAATTATTTGTAGGTTTTCTGTAAATTTTAAATTTAAAATCAATGTTACCCTTAATAATAAAAACATCTAGGAAAGGCAATGAGTTATTTACTTCAAATTCAACAGTAAAATTTATAGAATGAGCTAAGCTATTTAATTTAACAAGGAAATGGTTTATGTCTACATTCTTAGGCATAAGGCACAAAATGTCATCAACATATCTATACCACTTAGCTCTATTGGGAAGGATTGTGTTAAGCAATCTTGTTTCGAAAAATTCCATATATAAATTACTAAGAACAGGTGAAAGAGGATTTCCCATTGCCATACCAAACTTCTGAGTGTAAAACTCATCATTAAATACAAATTTTGCATCAACAATACAAAGTTTAATAAGTTTAATGATAGTAGGAACTGGCAATGGTAAATCGTAATTAACCAGTTCTTCAGATAAGAACTTTAGTAAATTATCAACTGGAACTTTTGTAAACAAGGAGGTAACATCAAAACTAACCATATTGAAATCATTTAAATCAGTCAAGGTGCTTAATTTATCAACTAAATCTAAGTTGTTTTTAACATTAAAATTAGAAATTTTTCCAACAATTGGGCTCAAAATATCAACAAGCCATTTAGAAAGTTTATAAGAAACTGAACCTATGGAGCTAATAATTGGTCTAACAGGATTACCAGGTTTGTGTGTTTTAATTAATCCATACATATAAGGTAAAGATGGATTAGTGGAAGTAAATTTTTTAATTAATTCATCTTTGCCCTTCAATAGATGCTTTATTGTTTTATTGAAATTGCTGTTAACAGTTTCTAAGGGATTCTTTCTAAGTTTAGAATAGGTTTCAAAATCATCTAGGAGGCTATTCATTTTATCTTGGTAATCGATTTCTTTCATAATTACTATTGCATTTATTTTATCTGCTTTAGTAAGGCGCAAATTTTTATTATTCAAAAGTGAATCATAAGACTTAAAAAATCTTTGAGGGCAATTGGGAATATTTTGTTTTAACATTGAGCTATATACCATCCCCTTACTAATATTAATTTCATCAGTGGATAAATCAGAGGATTTTTCTAAATTACAGAAGGCTTTTGCAATTTCAACATTATTAAGTTTTTTTTCATAGTGATTGTTTTGCATATTTTGATATCACCTGTTTACTGTGATCTTTTTGCATCAATGGATACCACACGACTCTTCACAATGTTCTCGGTAAGCTTTCCTAATCATATTTCTTTTGTTTCCCAGTTTTCTTCTGCCTTGATCAAGTCACATAAGCTTAAAATTGGACTTAATTTTTTAAAAGACTGTTTGAATGAACAAGTTTTGCCTAAATCTCTTTTACCAAATAGACTCCTTGACATGAGAGATCGTCCTTTTGATGATTTTATGAGAATTATTCTTCAGAAACATATTGAAATTACTAAAATACAGGAGAAAGAAGCATTCAAAATATTGAGAAACAAAAAATACTCCTTTTATCAAGCTATTCCATCAGAATGGCAACATAGTATGTTGGATCATTGCTATAATAAACTCAGAAGAATTTGTAATAATCTCAAAAACAAACTACAAAGAAAATTAGATAATTTAATTGAAAATAGTGATTGGACAAAGCACGCTAATAACAATTTTGTAATTAACTTATCAGATGAAATATTAGATAAAAATACAACTGCTGCTCTTGGTTTCGGTTTAAGTTTTGCAACTTCAAAAAACTTAATAATGTTGAAATTGCAAAGCCTTTTGTAATTTAGAAAATCCTCTGATTTATCCACTGATGAAATTAATATTAGTAAGGGGATGGTATATAGCTCAATGTTAAAACAAAATATTCCCAATTGCCCTCAAAGATTTTTTAAGTCTTATGATTCACTTTTGAATAATAAAAATTTGCGCCTTACTAAAGCAGATAAAATAAATGCAATAGTAATTATGAAAGAAATCGATTACCAAGATAAAATGAATAGCCTCCTAGATGATTTTGAAACCTATTCTAAACTTAGAAAGAATCCCTTAGAAACAGTTAACAGCAATTTCAATAAAACAATAAAGCATCTATTGAAGGGCAAAGATGAATTAATTAAAAATTTACTTCCACTAATCCATCTTTACCTTATATGTATGGATTAATTAAAACACACAAACCTGGTAATCCTGTTAGACCAATTATTAGCTCCATAGGTTCAGTTTCTTATAAACTTTCTAAATGGCTTGTTGATATTTTGAGCCCAATTGTTGGAAAAATTTCTAATTTTAATGTTAAAAACAACTTAGATTTAGTTGATAAATTAAGCACCTTGACTGATTTAAATGATTTCAATATGGTTAGTTTTGATGTTACCTCTTTGTTTACAAAAGTTCCAGTTGATGATTTACTAAAGTTCTTATCTGAAGAACTGGTTAATTACGATTTACCATTGCCAGTTCCTACTATCATTAAACTTATTAAACTTTGTATTGTTGATGCAAAATTTGTATTTAATGATGAGTTTTACACTCAGAAGTTTGGTATGGCAATGGGAAATCCTCTTTCACCTGTTCTTAGTAATTTATATATGGAATTTTTCGAAACAAGAATGCTTAACACAATCCTTCCCAATAGAGCTAAGTGGTATAGATATGTTGATGACATTTTGTGCCTTATGCCTAAGAATGTAGACATAAACCATTTCCTTTTTAAATTAAATAGCTTAGCTCATTCTATAAATTTTACTGTTGAATTTGAAGTAAATAACTCATTGCCTTTCCTAGATGTTTTTATTATTAAGGGTAACATTGATTTTAAATTTAAAATTTACAGAAAACCTACAAATAATTGTTCCTATGTACACTATTACTCTTCACATCAAGATAGAGTTAAAGTGTCGGTTTTCTCTTCTATGTTTTTGAGATAAATAAACACATAAGCAGTATAATGTGATCCTTTATTGACAACGTTTCGCCCACGCCGTGGGCTTTATCGAGTCACAGACAGATCTACCTGGAAAATGAGCAACATGGAGATATATATAGGGTACAGTCAGGTGGAGAATGCTGGGTCAGGTGGAGAAAGCTGCATGTGAGTCTTAAAAGTAGTGTGATAGTTAAAAACATAGTGTGACTTAAAGGACCTGGCGAAACATCCAGAGACCTACAAACACGCATTTCAGAACACCAGTACGCAGGCAGATCTGACGACTCAAGAAATGCCTGTGTTCAACACCGAAATTTACACAACCATTTAATCAACTACAGAAACGCAAGACTCATCGCCAGAGAAGACAACACGCAATACCGAAGAATCCTAGAATCATCACTCATCTGTATATCCAACAACTTCAACCAGAACAACGGCTTCTACAACATAGCTGAACCTATTGCCAAGAAACTTCTTCAACGCTATCCCACCTAGAACTCAAGAATGGTACACTGCAGGTCCTTTAAGTCACACTATGTTTTTAACTATCACACTACTTTTAAGACTCACATGCAGCTTTCTCCACCTGACCCAGCATTCTCCACCTGACTGTACCCTATATATATCTCCATGTTGCTCATTTTCCAGGTAGATCTGTCTGTGACTTGATAAAGCCACGGCGTGGGCGAAACGTTGTCAATAAAGGATCACATTATACTGCTTATGTGTTTATTTTTCCATTGTGTCGGTATTTTATACCATTTATTTCCATGTTTTTGAGAGCTTTACGCATTTGTAGTCCAGAGTTCATAGAAGAAGAAATCTCTAAAATTTATGAAATAGCTAATGATTTAAAATACCCAAGAAACATAATTGATAAATCTTTTAAAATAGCTAGAAATACTTTTAAATCAAAAGGGACAACCAACCTTATTCATCCAAAAATATGTTGGTTCTCCCTTACCATGAAAACTTGGTTGATATGCCTTCTTTTCTTAAGAATTTTAATATCAAAGTTGTATTTAAAAATCTTGATACAGTAAAAAGACTTTTGATAAAAAATTCCCCCCAAAATGCTGACGGATGTGTCTATAAGATTCCCTGTAAAATATGCGATAAAGTTTATTATGGTCAAACTGGTAAAAGTCTTGAACTAAGATTAAAACAACATAAATATAGCATTAGAACTGGACAAGATTCTAATGCTCTATTTATTCATGTGAGAGACTTTAACCATCCAATTGATTTTCAAAATGCTGAGAAGGTTGGATCAAGCAAGTCCATGGTTGAGAGGAATATAATAGAATCATGTTTCATTAAAAGCAGTTTTGAAAATAATATGAATATTTCTTTTGGTTTATATAAATTGGATTCATTTATAATTAATAAAATTTGGGAAGAATTTAATGATAAATTGGACTAATCTTAATTCTTGGGAAGAGTTTCACTTGTAAGACGTAGAATGAGGGGAGACATGATCGAGGTATACAAGTGGAAAATGGGTATTAACAAAGGGGATATAAATAAGGTCTTGAGGATATCTCTCCAAGAGAGAACCCGCAATAATGGATTCAAGTTAGATAAGTTTAGATTTAAGAACATAAGAAAGGAGGAACACTGCAGCAGGCCTGTTGGCCCATTCTAGGCAGGTCCTTCACATTCCATCCCACTAACAGAATATTTGTTCAACCTAATTTTCAATGCTACCCAAGAAATAAGCTTTGACAATTTTATTTACTCATGTGCAATTCCCACTCAAATCCAACCCCTTTCACTCATGAATTTATCCAACCTAAATTTAAAACTACCCAAGGTCCTTGCTTCAATAACCCTACTAGGCAGACTGTTCCACTCATCAACTACCCTATTTCCAAACCAATACTTTCCTATATCCTTTCTAAATCTAAACTTATCTAACTTGAATCCATTATTGCGGGTTCTCTCTTGGAGAGATATCCTCAAGACCTTATTTATATCCCCTTTGTTAATACCTATTTTCCACTTGTATACCTCGATCATGTCTCCCTCATTCTACGTCTTACAAGTGAATGTAATTTTAGGGTCTTCAATCTTTCTTCGTAAGGAAGATTTCTAATGCTATGTATTAATTTAGTCATTCTACGCTGAATGTTTTCTAACGAATTTATGTCCATTCTGTAATATGGAGACCAAAACTGAGCTGCGTAATCTAGGTGAGGCCTTACTAATGATGTATAAAGCTGTAATATAACCTCTGGACTTCTGTTGCTAACACTTCTTGATATAAATCCCAGTAATCAATTTGCCTTATTACGTACGCTTAGGCATTGCTGTCTTGGTTTAAGGTTGCTGCTTACCATCACCCCCAAGTCCTTCTCGCAATCTGTATAGCTAAGTTCTACGTTATTTAACATAAGAACATAAGAACATAAGAATGGAGGAACACTGCAGAAGGCCTACTGGCCCATACAAGGCAGGTCCTTATCAAAACCACCACTACCTAAGAATTTATTCCCGTACTCACGACACTAATCAAACCCAGCCCCTCCCACTCATATATTTGTCCAATCTCTTTTTAAATCCACCCAAGGTCCTAGCCTCTATCACCCTACTCGGAAGATTGTTCCACGCATCTACAACTCTGTTCGAAAACCAGTACTTGCCTATGTCCTTTCTAAATCTAAATTTATCCAATTTAAATCCGTTATTTCTGGTTCTTACTTGGTTCGATATCCTCAGTATTTTATTAATATCTCCTTTGTTTATACCCATCATCCACTTGTACACCTCAATGATATCTCCCCTCATTCTACACCTCTCCAGAGAGTGGAGATTCAACGCTCTAAGTCTATCTTCATACGGGAGATTTCTTATACTGTAAATCATTTTAGTCATTCTTCTTTGTATGTTCTCCAATGAATCTATAACCATCCTGTAGTAAGGAGACCAAAACTGAGCTGCATAATCCAAATGAGGTCTCACTAGTGATGTATAAGTGCTTGGGTTATGGACACTCCCGAGCTTCAGAACCTTGCATTTATCTACATTGAACTGCATCTGCCACTTTTCTGACCAGGAATTGAGTTTGTCTAAATCCTCCTGAAGTTCCGTGACATCTACGTCTGAATCGATTATCCTACCTATCTTCGTGTCATCAGCGAATTTGCTCATATCACTAGTAATTCCCTCGTCAAGGTCATTTATATATATTATAAACAACAACGGGCCTAAAACCGATCCCTGTGGAACGCCACTTGTTACAGATCCCCACTCAGATTTAACCCCATTAATGCACACCCTCTGCTTCCTATTGGTGAGCCATGACTCGATCCATGAAAACACTTTTCCTCCAATGCCGTGAGCAGCCACTTTCTTTAACAGTCTCTGATGTGGTACTCTATCAAAAGCCTTACTAAAATCCAAATAAACAATATCGAATTCTTTATCATGATCAACTGCCTCAAAAGCCTTACTGAAAAAGTTAATAAATTAGTTAGGCAGGAACGGCCCCTGGTGAATCCATGTTGAGTATCATTAATCAAATTATGCCTATCGAGATGGCTTCTTATGTTATCAGCTATAATCGACTCTAATAATTTGCCTACAATTGAAGTTAGACTTATTGGGCGGTAATATGATGGTAACGACTTGTCCCCTGCTTTAAAAATAGGAATTACATTAGCCATCTTCCACGTATCAGACACTACACCTGTTTGAAGAGATAGGTTAAAAATGTTAGTTAAGGGTTCACAGAGTTCAATTTTGCATTCCTTAAGAACCCTTGAAAAAGCTCATCAGGGCCTGGCGATTTATTTTGCTTCAAACGGTCTATCTGTTTGATAACCATTTCGCTAGTGACTGTGATACTACATAATTTATCTTCTTCAGGCCCACTAAAATACCTAATTCTTGGGATATTATTAGTGTCTTCCTGAGTGAAAACCGAGAGAAAATAATTATTAAAAATAGAGCACATTTCATTCTCTTTGTCAGTAAGATACCCATAATTATTTTTAAGGGGACCTATCTTATCTCTAACTTTTGTTCTATACACCTGGAAAAACTTTTGGGTTAGTTTTCGAATCCCTAGCAACTTTAATCTCGTAGTCCCGCTTAGCTTTTCTTATCCCCTTTTAACGTCCCTCTTAATGTCAATATACTGATTCGTAAGATGACCCTCACCTCTTTTGATACGCCTATAAATTCCTTTCTTCTGCCCTAAAAGATATTTGAGCCTATTATTCATCCATTTTGGGTCATTTCTATTCGATCTAATTTCTTTATATGGGATAAATGTTCTTTGGGCAGCATGTATAGTGTTCAGAAAACTGTCATATTGATAGCTCTCTTCATTACCCCAGTCCACAGATGATAAGTGTTCTCTAAGTCCATTGTAATCTGCTAAGCGAAAATCTGGGACCGTTACTGAGTTATTCCTACTATGAAACTTCCATTCAATGCCAAAGGTAATTGATTTGTGGTCGCTTGCGCCGAGTTCCTCTGTAATTTCTAAATTATTAACAAGTGTTTCCTTGTTTGCCAGAACTAAGTCAAGCAGATTATTTCCCTTGTAGGTTCTGTCACAAACTGCTTCAAAAAACAATCTTGAACTACTTCTAAGAAATCGTTAGATTCAAAATTCCCAGTCAAAAATTCCAATCAATTTGACTAAAGTTGAAGTCACCCAGAATAACTACGTTATCGTGCATTGTGGCCTTAACAATTTCCTCCCATAGTAGTCTCCCTTGGTCCCTATCTAAGTTTGGGGGACGGTATATCACACCTAAAATCAATTTTTCATGCCCCTCTGAAAATTCTATCCAGACAGACTCTGTATGTGTTAATTCAGACTTTATACCCATTTTTATACAACAATTTAAATGATCACGGACATAGAGTGCCACCCCACCCCCCTTCCCGATACTTCTGTCTACTTGGAACAATTTAAAACCCTGAATGTGACATTCGGCAGGCAAGTCCCGATTTTTCATATTAAACCATGTTTCAGTTATTGCAAAAACATCAATATTACCTGTACTTGCAACTACTCTCAACTCGTCCATCTTATTCCTAGCACTACGACTATTGGTGAAATATACACTTAAAGACCCTCCTTTCTCTTTACCCTTCCTGCTCATTTCTTTTTTTCCCTTATACCTATTACTGTCCTTGTCACCTAGTGCCACTGGCTTTCCAATATCCACCTTATTCTGCCTATTACTAGTTCCCTAAATTTATAACATTACTACACTGGGACTTCACTGTTTTCCCCATAACCCATACCACTAACTTTTTCTAGTTTAGGAAAGTATTGGTTTGGAAATAGGGTAGTTGATGAGTGGAACAGTCTGCCTAGTAGGGTTATTGAAGCTAGGACCTTGGGTAGTTTCAAATTTAGGTTGGATAAATTCATGAGTGAGAGGGGTTGGATTTGAGTGGGACTCGCGCATGAGTGGGTAGAATTGTCAAAGCTTATTTCTTGGGTAGCATTGAAAATTGGGTTGAACAAATATTCTGTTAGTGGGACGGATTGTGAAGGACCTGCCTAGTATGGGCCAACAGGCCTGCTGCAGTGTTCCTCCTTTCTTATGTTCTTATGTTCTTATGTTCTTATGTTCTTATGTTCCTCTTCACAGAGTCGTGAGATGTTACGCTACTGTGAGGTGTTGTCTTTGTTAGTGTGATGTGACTGTGAGGTGTATTCTGCCTCTTTATAAGCCTTCTTCTCACGTTTCCTTTTATAGAGTCGATTATAGCTGATAACATAAGAAGCCATCTCGATAGGCATAATTTGATTAATGATACTCAACATGGATTCACCAGGGGCCGTTCCTGCCTAACTAATTTATTAACTTTTTTCAGTAAGGCTTTTGAGGCAGTTGATCATGATAAAGAATTCGATATTGTTTATTTGGATTTTAGTAAGGCTTTTGATAGAGTACCACATCAGAGACTGTTAAAGAAAGTGGCTGCTCACGGCATTGGAGGAAAAGTGTTTTCATGGATCGAGTCATGGCTCACCAATAGGAAGCAGAGGGTGTGCATTAATGGGGTTAAATCTGAGTGGGGATCTGTAACAAGTGGCGTTCCACAGGGATCGGTTTTAGGCCCGTTGTTGTTTATAATATATATAAATGACCTTGACGAGGGAATTACTAGTGATATGAGCAAATTCGCTGATGACACGAAGATAGGTAGGATAATCGATTCAGACGTAGATGTCACGGAACTTCAGGAGGATTTAGACAAACTCAATTCCTGGTCAGAAAAGTGGCAGATGCAGTTCAATGTAGATAAATGCAAGGTTCTGAAGCTCGGAGTGTCCATAACCCAAGCACTTATAAGTTAAATAACGTAGAACTTAGCCATACAGATTGCGATAAGGACTTGGGGGTGATGGTAAGCAGCAACCTTAAACCAAGACAGCAATGCCTAAGCGTACGTAATAAGGCAAATAGATTACTGGGATTTATATCAAAAGTGTTAGCAACAGAAGTCCAGAGGTTATATTACAGCTTTATACATCATTAGTAAGGCCTCACCTAGATTACGCAGCTCAGTTTTGGTCTCCATATTACAGAATGGACATAAATTCGTTAGAAAACATTCAGCGTAGAATGACTAAATTAATACATAGCATTAGAAATCTTCCTTACGAAGAAAGATTGAAGACCCTAAAATTACATTCACTTGTAAGACGTAGAATGAGGGAGACATGATCGAGGTATACAAGTGGAAAATGGGTATTAACAAAGGGGATATAAATAAGGTCTTGAGGATATGATTATGAAACAGCTGGACCGACTGAAACAAAATAAATCGCCGGGTCCTGATGAGCTTTTGCAAGAGTTCTTAAGGAATGCAAAATGGAACTCTGTGAACCAATATCTAACATTTTTAATTTATCTCTTCAAACAGGTGTAGTGTCTGATATGTGGAAGATGGCTAATGTAATTCCTATTTTTAAAGCAGGGGACAAGTCACTACCGTCAAACTACCGCCCAATAAGCCTGACCTCAATTGTAGGCAAATTACTAGAGTCAATTATAGCTGATATTATTAGAAGCCATCTAGATAACCATAATTTGATTAATGATACCCAGCATGGATTCACGAGGGCCGTTCCTGCCTATCTAATTTATTAACCTTCTTCAGTAAAGCTTTTGAGGCTGTTGATCACGATAAAGAATTCGATATTGTTTATTTAGACTTTAGTAAGGCTTTTGATAGAGTACCGCACCAGAGACTGTTAAAGAAAGTGGCAGCTCATGGCATTGGGGGAAAAGTGCTGTCATGGATCGAGTCATGGCTCACCAATAGGAAGCAGAGAGTGTGCATAAATGGGGTTAAATCCGAATGGGGACTTGTAACAAGTGGTGTTCCACAGGGATCAGTTTTAGGCCCATTGTTATTTATAATATATATCAATGACCTTGATGAGGGAATTACTAGTGATATGAGCAAATTCGCCGACGACACGAAGATAGGTAGGATAATTTATTCAAACATAGATGTCATAGAACTTCAGGAAGATTTAGACAAACTTAATTCGTGGTCAGAAAAGTGGCAGATGCAGTTCAATGTAGATAAATGCAAGGTTCTGAAGCTCGGGAGTGTCCATAACCCAAGCACTTATAAGTTAAATAACGTAGAACTTAGCCATACAGATTGCGAGAAGGACTTGGGGGTGATGGTAAGCAGCAACCTTAAACCAAGACAGCAATGCCTAAGCGTACGTAATAAGGCAAATAGATTACTGGGATTTATATCAAGAAGTGTTAGCAACAGAAGTCCAGAGGTTATATTACAGCTTTATACATCATTAGTAAGGCCTCACCTAGATTACGCAGCTCAGTTCTGGTCTCCATATTACAGAATGGACATAAATTCGTTAGAAAACATTCAGCGTAGAATGACTAAATTAATACATAGCATTAGAAATCTTCCTTACGAAGAAAGATTGAAGACCCTAAAATTACATTCACTTGTAAGACGTAGAATGAGGGGAGACATGATCGAGGTATACAAGTGGAAAATGGGTATTAACAAAGGGGATATAAATAAGGTCTTGAGGATATCTCTCCAAGAGAGAACCCGCAATAATGGATTCAAGTTAGATAAGTTTAGATTTAGAAAGGATATAGGAAAGTATTGGTTTGGAAATAGGGTAGTTGATGAGTGGAACAGTCTGCCTAGTACATAAGAACATAAGAACATAAGAAAGGAGGAACACTGCAGCAGGCCTGTTGGCCCATACTAGGCAGGTCCTTCACATTCCATCCCACCAACAGAACACTTGTTCAACCCAACTTTCAATGCTACCCAAGAAATAAGATTTGATAATTTTATTTACTCATGTGCAATTCCCACTCAAATCCAACCCCTCTCACTCATGAATTTATCCAACCTAAATTTAAAACTACCCAAGGTCCTAGCTTCAATAATCCTACTAGGCAGACTGTTCCACTCATCAACTACCCTATTTCCAAACCAATACTTTCCTATATCCTTTCTAAATCTAAACTTATCTAACTTGAATCCATTATTGCGGGTTCTCTCTTGGAGAACATAAGAACATAAGAACATAAGAAAGGAGGAACACTGCAACAGGCCTGTTGGCCCATACTAGGCAGGTCCTTCACAATCCGTCCCACTAACAGAATATTTGCTCAACCCAATTTTCAATGCTACCCAAGAAATAAGCTTTGACAATTCTACCCACTCATGCGCGAGTCCCACTCAAATCCAACCCCTCTCACTCATGAATTTATCCAACCTAAATTTAAAACTACCCAAGGTCCTTGCTTCAATAACCCTACTAGGCAGACTGTTCCACTCATCAACTACCCTATTTCCAAACCAATACTTTCCTATATCCTTTCTAAATCTAAACTTATCTAACTTGAATCCATTATTGCGGGTTCTCTCTTGGAGAGATACCCTCAAGACCTTATTTATATCCCCTTTGTTAATACCTATTTTCCACTTGTATACCTCGATCATGTCTCCCCTCATTCTACGTCTTACAAGTGAATGTAATTTAAGGGTCTTCAATCTTTCTTCGTAAGGAAGATTTCTAATGCTATGTATTAATTTAGTCATTCTACGCTGAATGTTTTCTAACGAATTTATGTCCATTCTGTAATATGGAGACCAGAACTGAGCTGCGTAATCTAGGTGAGGCCTTACTAATGATGTATAAAGCTGTAATATAACCTCTGGACTTCTGTTGCTAACACTTCTTGATATAAATCCCAGTAATCTATTTGCCTTATTACGTACGCTTAGGCATTGCTGTCTTGGTTTAAGGTTGCTGCTTACCATCACCCCCAAGTCCTTCTCGCAATCTGTATGGCTAAGTTCTACGTTATTTAACTTATAAGTGCCTGGGTTATGGACACTCCCGAGCTTTAGAACTTTGCATTTATCTACATTGAACTGCATCTGCCATTTTTCTGACCAGGAATTGAGTTTGTCTAAATCCTCCTGAAGTTCCGTGACATCTACGTCTGAATCGATTATCCTACCTATCTTCGTGTCATCAGCGAATTTGCTCATATCACTAGAAATTCCCTCATCAAGGTCATTTATATATATTATAAACAACAACGGGCCCAAAACCGATCCCTGTGGAACGCCACTTGTTACAGATCCCCACTCAGATTTAACCCCATTAATGCACACCCTCTGCTTCCTATTGGTGAGCCATGACTCGATCCATGAAAACACTTTTCCCCCAATGCCGTGAGCAGCCACTTTCTTTAACAGTCTCTGATGTGGTACTCTATCAAAAGCCTTACTAAAATCCAAATAAACAATATCGAATTCTTTATCATGATCAACTGCCTCAAAAGCCTTACTGAAAAAAGTTAATAAATTAGTTAGGCAGGAACTGCCCCTGGTGAATCCATGTTGAGTATCATTAATCAAATTATGCCTATCGAGATGGCTTCTTATGTTATCAGCTATAATCGACTCTAATAATTTGCCTACAATTGATGTCAGACTTATTGGGCGGTAGGACCTTGGTTAGTTTCAAATTTAGGTTGGATAAATTCATGAGTGAGAGGGGTTGGATTTGAGTGGGACTCGCGCATGAGTGGGTAGAATTGTCAAAGCTTATTTCTTGGGTAGCATTGAAAATTGGGTTGAGCAAATATTCTGTTAGTGGGACGGATTGTGAAGGACCTGCCTAGTATGGGCCAACAGGCCTGCTGCAGTGTTCCTCCTTTCTTATGTTCTTATGTTAATATAAAATTAGGTTGGGAAATTGTTCTGTTAGTGGGATGGATTGTGAAGGACCTGCCTAGTATGGGCCAACAGGCCTGCTGCAGTGTTCCTCCTTTCTTATGTTCTTATGTTCTTAAGGTGCTAGTCGTTGGTAATGAAAATATCCCTCGAATTTATAAACTAGGTGAAGTTGAGCTTGATCATACAGAATGTGAAAGGGACTTGGGAGTCATGGTAAGCAGGAATCTAAAGCCAAGACAACAGTGCCGTTCCTGCCTAACTAATTTATTAACTTTTTTCAGTAAGGCTTTTGAGGCAGTTGATCATGATAAAGAATTCGATATTGTTTATTTGGATTTTAGTAAGGCTTTTGATAGAGTACCACATCAGAGACTGTTAAAGAAAGTGGCTGCTCACGGCATTGGAGGAAAAGTGTTTTCATGGATCGAGTCATGGCTCATCAATAGGAAGCAGAGGGTGTGCATTAATGGGGTTAAATCTGAGTGGGGATCTGTAACAAGTGGCGTTCCACAGGGATCGGTTTTGGGCCCGTTGTTGTTTATAATATATATAAATGACCTTGACGAGGGAATTACTAGTGATATGAGCAAATTCGCTGATGACACGAAGATAGGTAGGATAATCGATTCAGACGTAGATGTCACGGAACTTCAGGAGGATTTAGACAAACTCAATTCCTGGTCAGAAAAATGGCAGATGCAGTTCAATGTAGATAAATGCAAAGTTCTAAAGCTCGGGAATGTTCATAACCCTAGCACCTACCAGCTTAATAATGTTGAACTCAGCCGTACAGAATGCGAAAAGGATCTGGGGGTTATGGTAAGCAGCAACCTCAAACCAAGTCAGCAATGCCTAAGCGTAAGAAATAAAGCAAATAGATTACTGGGATTTATATCAAGAAGTGTAAGCAACAGAAGTCCAGCGGTTATATTACAGCTTTATACATCATTAGTAAGGCCTCACCTAGATTATGCAGCTCAGTTCTGGTCTCCATTTTACAGAATGGATATAAATTCGTTAGAAAACATTCAGCGACGAATGACAAAGTTAATTCATAGCATTAGAAATCTTCCGTATGAAGAAAGATTGAAGACCCTTAAATTACATTCACTTGTAAGACGAAGAATGAGAGGAGACATGATCGAGGTATATAAGTGGAAGATGGGTATTAATAAGGGGGATATAAATAAGGTCTTGAGGATATCTCTCCAAGAGAGAACCCGCAATAATGGATTCAAATTGGATAAGTTTAGATTTAGAAAGGATATAGGAAAATATTGGTTTGGAAATAGGGTAGTTGATGAGTGGAACAGTCTGCCTAGTAGGGTCATTGAAGCTAGGACCTTGGGTAGTTTCAAATTTAGGTTGGATAAATTCATGAGTGAGAGGGGTTGGATTTGAGTGGGACTCGCACTTGAGTTAATAGAATCTTCAAAGCTTATTTCTTGGGTAGAATTGAAAATTTGGTTGGGCAATTATTCTGTTAGTGGGATGGATTGTGAAGGACCTGCCTAGTATGGGCCAACAGGCCTGATGCAGTGTTCCTCCTTTCTTATGTTCTTATGTTAAGTGTGCGCAATAAGGCTAACAGATTACTAGGATTTATTTCAAGAAGTATAAGCAACAGAAGTCCAAAAGTTATTTTACAGCTCTATACATCACTAGTGAGACCTCATTTGGATTATGCAGCTCAGTTTTGGTCTCCTTACTACAGGATGGATATAGATTCATTGGAGAACATACAAAGAAGAATGACTAAAATGATTTACAGTATAAGAAATCTCCCGTATGAAGATAGACTTAGAGCGTTGAATCTCCATCTCTGGAGAGACGCAGAATGAGGAGATATCATCGAGGTGTACAAGTGGATGATGGGCATAAACAAAGGAGATATTAATAAAATACTGAGGATATCGAACCAAGTAAGAACCAGAAATAACGGATTTAAATTGGATAAATTTAGATTTAGAAAGGACATAGGCAAGTACTGGTTTTCGAACAGAGTTGTAGATGCGTGGAACAATCTTCCGAGTAGGGTGATAGAGGCTAGGACCTTGGGTGGCTTTAAAAAGAGATTGGACAAGTATATGAGTGGGAGGGGCTGGGTTTGATTGGTGTCGTGGGTGCAGGAGTGAATTCTTAGGTAGTGGTGGTTTTGATATGGACCTGCCTTGTATGGGCCAGTAGGCCTTCTGCAGTGTTCCTCCATTCTTATGTTCTTATGTTCTTATCTCTCCAAGAGAGAACCCGCAATAATGGATTCAAGTTAGATAAGTTTAGATTTAGAAAGGATATAGGAAAGTATTGGTTTGGAAATAGGGTAGTTGATGAGTGGAACAGTCTGCCTAGTAGGGTTATTGAAGCTAGGACCTTGGGTAGTTTCAAATTTAGGTTGGATAAATTCATGAGTGAGAGGGGTTGGATTTGAGTGGGACTCGCGCATGAGTGGGTAGAATTGTCAAAGCTTATTTCTTGGGTAGCATTGAAAATTTGGTTGAGCAAATATTCTGTTAGTGGGACGGATTGTGAAGGACCTGCCTAGTATGGGCCAACAGGCCTGCTGCAGTGCTCCTCCTTTCTTATGTTCTTATGTTCTTATAATGTGAGTAGTCACGAAAGCGCTTGGAATTCTTCTATTTTTTCATAGTGGCTGTTTTGCATATTTTGATATCACCTGTTTACTGTGATCTTTTTGCATATATATATATATATATATATATATATATATATATATATATATATATATATATATATATATATATATATATATATATATATACATAGATATATACATATGTCGTGCCGAATAGGTAAGAATTGCTATTTTGGGTTAAATAGCAACCCTCTTTATCAAAAAAGGGAAGCGAAAATTTGTGCATGCAAAATTTTGCAAAAGTCACTCTGAACCTAAATAAAAAAATATATATTTCATTGTGTTTCTTTATTATTAAATTATTGTAAACGTATCTAAAATATATTTAGATGGATTAGGCTAAATTAAATTGCGCTTGTTATAATAAGGTTAGGTAAGTTTTCTTATCTTATATGCACATTGGGACAGAAAAAAAAACAAGCAATTCATTAACTATCCATCAAAACTGGGCGGAACACCTCCCTCAAAGTGATTAAACTAACTAAACTAACTGTAGCCAGATTGTAGGGACGATCGCCGGTGTTCTCAATCTCACTAGGCTGTTTTTTTTAATTAATCGTTTATTTTCACTCTGTTATTTAAACTAAAATTCACCGATACCATCCTACTCCCAGCTGATTAAAATAAAAATATATAATCTGGAGGTATAACAAGAGGTTTGTCGGGTTAGCAGGAACATCTCACTCAGAGATAAGATATCCTTCAACCCAACACATAGACAGCATGCCCATGTATGGCAGACACAGGGTGGGGACAGCATGCCCGTGTATGGCAGACACAGGGTGGGGGACAGCATGCCCATGTATGGCAGACACAGGGTGGGGGACAGCATGCCCATGTATGGCAGACACAGGGTGGGGGACAGCATGCCCATGTACGGCAGACACAGGGTGGGGGACAGCATGCCCATGTACGGCAGACACAGGGTGGGGGACAGCATGCCCATGTATGGCAGACACAGGGTGGGGGACAGCATGCCCATGTATGGCAGACACAGGGCGGGGGACAGCATGCCCATGTATGGCAGACACAGGGTGGGGACAGCATGCCCATGTACGCGCAGACACAGGGTGGGGGACAGCATGCCCATGTATGGCAGACACAGGGTGGGGGACAGCATGCCCATGTATGGCAGACACAGGGCGGGGGACAGCATGCCCATGTATGGCAGACACAGGGTGGGGGACAGCATGCCCATGTACGGCAGACACAGGGTGGGGGACAGCATGCCCATGTATGGCAGACACAGGGTGGGGGACAGCATGCCCATGTACGGCAGACACAGGGCGGGGGACAGCATGCCCATGTATGGCAGACAGGGTGGGGGACAGCATGCCCATGTATGGCAGACACAGGGTGGGGGACAGCATGCCCATGTATGGCAGACACAGGGTGGGGGACAGCATGCCCATGTACGGCAGACACAGGGTGGGGGACAGCATGCCCATGTATGGCAGACACAGGGTGGGGGACAGCATGCCCATGTACGGCAGACACAGGGCGGGGACAGCATGCCCATGTATGGCAGACAGGGTGGGGGACAGCATGCCCATGTATGGCAGACACAGGGTGGGGACAGCATGCCCATGTATGGCAGACACAGGGTGGGGGACAGCATGCCCATGTACGGCAGACACAGGGTGGGGGACAGCATGCCCATGTATGGCAGACACAGGGTGGGGGACAGCATGCCCATGTACGGCAGACACAGGGCGGGGGACAGCATGCCCATGTATGGCAGACAGGGTGGGGGACAGCATGCCCATGTATGGCAGACACAGGGTGGGGACAGCATGCCCATGTATGGCAGACACAGGGTGGGGGACAGCATGCCCATGTATGGCAGACACAGGGTGGGGGACAGCATGCCCATGTATGGCAGACAGGGTGGGGGACAGCATGCCCATGTATGGCAGACACAGGGTGGGGGACAGCATGCCCATGTATGGCAGACACAGGGTGGGGGACAGCATGCCCATGTATGGCAGACAGGGTGGGGAACAGCATGCCCATGTATGGCAGACAGGGTGGGGGACAGCATGCCCATGTATGGCAGACACAGGGTGGGGGACAGCATGCCCATTTATGTCAGACACAGGGTGGGGGACAGCATGCCTATGTATGGCAGACACAGGGTGGGGGACAGCATGCCCATGTATAGCAGACACAGGGTGGGGGACAGCATGCCCATGTACGGCAGACACAGGGAGGGGGACAGCATGCCCATGTACGACAGACACAGGGTGGGGGACAGCATGCCCATGTACGACAGACACAGGGCGGGGGACAGCATGCCCATGTACGACAGACACAGGGTGGGGGACAGCATGCCCATATATAGCAGACACAGGGTGGGGGACAGATATCCTTCAGGTAAAGGAATGAATGTAGATGAATGGTTTAGAGAACCGACAAGTTGATAAATTAGACACATGTGTAACAAGAGGAGTTTGAGGTAATCAGTCTTTTCAAGATTGATGGACTCAACTCAAGGACTGATTACCTCAAATTCATCCTGTTCTTCACCATCCACCTTTGTATGGACTGATGAAGCCACTGTGTGGCGAAACGTTTCCTCATTAAAGATACCCAAGTGTTGCACATGTGTCTAATTTATTAAAGGAAAGAACACTCGCAAACATCTGAGCTGATACAGATGTATAATAATCATATATCAGTTGTGATCTTTGTAAGAAATTGAAATTATCATTAATATTATTTACCTTTTTGCGACCAGTGTCAGCCTCTTGAGTTACCAGACCTTGCCACGTGGAGGCCAGTGGTTCGTCTTTAAGGTCCACCCATCCATTTACTGTGTTTTTGATGCTTTCACCAGGTCCATGTGTCCCGGAGTCCATCTGTGTCCCCTCAGATATTCTCCCTTCCCCACTTTCCCAAGGTCTGCCTCAGCAACCAGTATCTCCTTCTTTCCCAGGTCCATGTGTCCAGGAGTCCATCTGTCCGCCTCAGATATTCTCCCTTCCCCACTTCCCCAAGGTATCCTCGCCTTCCCCAGGTCCATGAGTCCAGGAATTTATCCGTGGGCCCCCGGATGTCTCCCCTTCCTCACTTCCCTTAGGATATCTTCCAGTCTCAGCTTTCCCCAGGTTATGTATCCCGAAGTCAGCTCAGCCACCCCCAGTGATCTAGCTAGACGAGAACGTGACCTTGTCTAGCTGGTCTACGGTAGAGACTGTCCAGGTGGGTGGAATTACTGGAGGTGACACACAGAAAACTGCGTCCAGTAATTACACCCACCAAGACAGCCACGACCGTACACCAGCTAGACGCAGCCAAGCTACCGTCCAGTTCCCCCACCAAGGTGACGCCACTCAATGAAAATTTGGGAGTTCTATTTATGTTATACGATTCATCTATATTAAATATATTTTTTTTAGTTAATCATTAGTTTAAGTGTGTTTGTGAATGTTTTATTGTGTGTGAATGAGTGTTCGTGTGTTAGTGTTTGTCCACCTCCACGAGAACTGTAATAAGTGTTGAACTTCATATTTTTATTTGATTATATTTCTTATGTATTTGCAAGACGAGCAGTTACAAGCGCCGCGCATAATGGAAAAAGTCAGTTTATTTGACTTTTTTTGAGTTATCCTGGGTAATTTACACATATGTTACTATGTATGATAATTTGTGTAACTGTCTTCACGTGTACCTGTGCCTAAGTAAACTTACTTACACACTTATTTTACACTCATTTGCGCATTTCCGTAAACACGGCTGCGGAGTCACCATCATATATACACGCACAAAACTATGTACGTGAGCGCGCGCGCACACAACACACACACACACACACACACACACACACACACACACACACACACACACACACACACACACACACACACACACACACACTTATAAAATACTGAGAGGAATTGACAAGGTGGACAGAGACAGAATGTTCCAGAGATGGGACACAGCAACAAGGGGACACAGTTGGAAGTTGAAGACTCAGATGAATCACAGGGATGTTAGGAAGTATTTCTTCAGTCACAGAGTGGTCAGGAAGTGGAATAGTTTGGGAAGCGATGTAGTGGAGGCAAGATCCATTCATAGCTTTAAGAAGAGGTATGATAACGCTCATGGCGCAGGGAGAGTGACCCAGTAGCGGCCAGTAAAGAGGCGGGGCCAGGAGCTATGACTCGACCCCTGCAACCACAACTAGGTGAGTACACACACACACATCTTGGGGTGAGTATAACACTGGGCACATCTCCTGAGGCGCACATCAACCAAATAACTGCTGCAGCATACGGGCGCCTAGCAAACCTAAGAACAGCATTCCGACATCTTAATAAGGAGTCATTCAGGACCCTGTACACCGTGTACGTTAGGCCCATACTGGAGTATGCAGCGCCAGTTTGGAACCCTCACCTAGCCGAGCACACAACACACATGTACAAAACGCACTCATCGCCTCGTCCACTAATATACACTAATCACAAATACACACATGTTCCCCTATGCCACACACACACATGGGGACGTATATATGTGTACACAAATTTGTACCCATTTACATGTACACTCTCCCTCACAGCTGTTAAAATTATGTTTCTCTTTTCAAAATAAAATCGAAAACTTGGAGGCAGAAAAAATTAGACTTCCTCAATGTTCGGTAATTCAGGAACTTTATATATTTCAGTTTTCTGATGGAGAATGTTGGTTTTCAGGATTTTCAAGACATCCATTGTGTAAGGTAAAGAAAACACTATTATGGATTATCTTATGGAAGATAAAGTTTAGCTAGAAATCATTATTAAACAACTTAACAAGTTTCTCTCTCTTCTCATATTTTCACTTCCCTCACTTCCCTCACTTCCCTCACTTCCTCTAGACTTTAATAAACTTACCCCTCACACACACTATAACATATAAAAAATAAAAACTAGCACAAACACCTACAAACAATTAGATCACTTCATTTAAAATCGATTAATGCACTGGACACTCATAATTTCTGTCATGGTATGTCAGTGCACTATTGTATGTCTCTTTAACAAAATGAATTAGATTGCACTCTGCACCTGGCCAGAATGTTCTGTCATGTGTGAATGTCACTGTCACCTCCAGTAATGTTCTGTCATGTGTAATATGTATTACAGTTGTTTGTCATGTGTAATGTCACTCGTGCACTCTGCCAGTAATGTTCTGTCATTGTAATGTCACTCGTGCACTCTGGCCAGTAATGTTCTGTCATGTGTAATGTCACTCATGCACTCTGGCCAGTAATGTTCTTCATGTGTGATAATGTCACTCATGCACTCTGGAACCAGTAATGTTCTGTCATGTGTCAATGTCACGTCAACTCTGGAGTAAGTGTTCTTCATGTTTAATTGTCCTCTATTGCTAATGTATGTCATTTGAAGTACCACATCTACTGTAGTCTCGTCATAGCATTCCAATGCCCTTTGACTCTGCCCAGACACTCCTCATTCATCACTTCACTCTAGAGAACTTATCTCATGTCAACTGTCACAGAGCACTCCAGCACCATATGTACTTCCATGAATTCCAAGTCATCTTGACTCTGCCAGAATTCTGTCATGTAATGTCCTCTGTACTCTGGCCAGAATGTTCTGTCATGTTCAATGTCACTCTGCAGCTCTGCCATAATTCTGTCATTGTAATGTCACTCGCTGACTCTGGCCAGTAATGTTCTGTCATGTGTCAAATTCACTCTGCACTCTGCCAGAGTCTGTCATCATCCTGTCACTCTCCAGAATGTTCTCATTCAATGTCACTCTAGTGCATCTGTCCGTAATGTCAGCATGTCTTCAATTCACCTCTGTACTCTGCCAGTACATTTCATTCATGTCTTCAATTCACTCTGACTCTGCCAGAATCTTCAGCATCACTCTGCACTCTCCAGAATTCTCATTCAATGTACTCTCACTCTCCAAATTCTGTCTTCAGCATCTGTTAATAATTTGTGTTTTAATTGGTTTAATCGACTTTAGATCCACAAATCTGTACTCGCTAGCATTCCAAACCCCTTTGTACTCTCCCAGACACTCCTATTCTCTTCCCAGGACTTCACACCAACCCTGACTCTCCAGAGCCTCCAACATCCATCTTGTACTCTCCCAGACATCTCCAACCCATCTTTATCTCCAGCCCTTATATTCTGTATTCAGACATCTCCATCACCTTCCTGTACTCTCCCAGACATCTCCAACATCTTACAGTACTCGCCTAGACATCTCCAACACCATCCTGTACTCTCCCAGACATCTGTAACATTCATCCTGTACTCTCCCAGAGCTCTCTAACACCCATCCTGTACTCTCCCAGAGCTCTCTAACACCCATCCTGTACTCTCCCAGAGTACATCCTTCCTACTGTCAATTCTTCATATTCTCCTCCTTTATTCTCGCTCCTTTCATATTCTTATTCATTAAATTCACTTCCATCTTTCTTATTGCCTTTTTACTCACCTCCTTCATACTCTCTATCTTCATTTTAAGTTCCATCACACCCACTTCCTTCACACTTAATTCCTTCATACGCAATCACACTCACTCCTTTCACTCAATTCCTTCATACTTTCCTTCATGCTATCTTCTGGTGCAACATTCCTCGTTGATAACAGCGACATAGCATCGTACTGGCAAGGTTGTAGCAGCAACGTAGCATTGTACTGGCCAGGTTGTAGCAGCGACGTAGCATTGTACTGGCCAGGTTGTAGCAGCGACATAGCATCGTACTGGGTAGTTGTAGCAGACGTACTGTATGCATTGTGACCTGACCAGGTTGTAGCAGCGAAGCGTATGGCATTGTAGCACTGGCTCGCAGGTTGTAGCAGCAACGTAGCATCGTACTGGCCAGGTTGTAGCAGCAACGTAGCATCGTACTGGCCAGGTTGTAGCAGCAACGTAGCATCGTACTGGCCAGGTTGTAGCAGCGACGTAGCATCGTACTGGCCAGGTTGTAGCAGCGACGTAGCATTGTACTGGCCAGGTTGTAGCAGCAACGTAGCATCGTACTGGCCAGGTTGTAGCAGCGACGTAGCATCGTACTGGCCAGGTTGTAGCAGCAACGTAGCATTGTACTGGCCAGGTTGTAGCAGCGACGTAGCATCGTACTGGCCAGGTTGTAGCAGCAACGTAGCATCGTACTGGCCAGGTTGTAGCAGCAACGTAGCATCGTACTTGGCCGGTGTTGCTAGCAGCGACGTAGCATCGTACTGGCCAGGTTGTAGCAGCACGTAGCATCGTACTGGCCAGGTTGTAGCAGCACGTGCATCGTACTGGCCAGGTTGTAGCAGCGACGTAGCATCGTACTGGCCAGGTTGTAGCAGCACGTAGCATCGTACTGGCCAGGTTGTAGCGCGCGACGTTTGTAGCAGTCTCGTACTGGCCAGGTTGTAGCAGCGACGGGTAGCATCAGTTGACTGGCCTACGGGTTGTAGCAGCGACGTAGCATCGTACTGGCCAGGTTGTAGCAGCGACGTAGCATCGTACTGGCCAGGTTGTAGCAGCGACGTAGCATCGTACTGGCCAGGTTGTAGCAGCGACGTAGCATCGTACTGGCCAGGTTGTAGCAGCGACGTAGCATCGTACTGGCCAGGTTGTAGCAGCGACGTAGCATCGTACTGGCCAGGTTGTAGCAGCGACGTAGCATCGTACTGGCCAGGTTGTAGCAGCGACGTAGCATCGTACTGGCCAGGTTGTAGCAGCGACGTAGCATCGTACTGGCCAGGTTGTACAGCGACGTAGCATCGTACTGCATTGTAGCAGCAACGTAGCATGTATGCAGTGACGACGTAGCATCGTACTGGCCAGGTTGTAGCAGCGACGAAGAATCGTACTGGCCAGGTTGTAGCAGCGACGTAGCATCGTACTGGCCAGGTTGTAGCAGCGACGTAGCATCGTACTGGCCAGGTTGTAGCAGCGACGTAGCATCGTACTGGCCAGGTTGTAGCAGCGACGTAGCATCGTAGTGGCCAGGTTGTAGCAGCGACGTAGCATCGTAGTGGCCAGGTTGTAGCAGCGACGTAGCATCGTGGAAATAAATGGTATAAAAGATCACTGCGATCACAATGGAAGAGCAGTGAAACGTACATGTGCCAGTGTATACACGTAGCATCCTTTATTGACAACGTCATCGTATGACTTCGATAAAGACCCACTGTGTGGGCGCAAACGTGTCATACAAGGATCGATAGCCATGCGACGTTGATCGTCTGCTTATTTTTCCACGTAGCATCGTAGTGGCCAGGTTGTAGCAGCGACGTAGCATCGTACTGGCCAGGTTGTAGCCTGTTGATCGCGTCTCCCGAGTAGCTTGCTCTTGTTTTCACCCCCGATTTTTTTATATGAGTGCCTTTATAAACCTGTGCGTGTTTTGCAATCACAAAAGAGGAATAACGAAACAAATAATAATATTTTTCACATTTTTTCATGGATATGGATAATTAAGAATCGGTCAGTAATTTACATACAATACAACGTTCACACATGCGCTTATTATGTTACATAACTGAATATATACTATCTATATTATTATAGATACATACTGTAACATAAGTAGGACTAAAAATTTTATAGAATAACGATATCTTTGTGTCTTGGTGTAGGTTCATGGCTGTCTTGGAGAGGGAAATTACAGAACACAAACTTCTTTGTGTTCCCTCTTGTAATTCCTCCACCAACAAATTCTCGACCGTAGTTAAAAAAAAAAAAAGACATAATTGTCATCCAGCAAGGTCGCCTGGGACCTCCGGTAAGTGCGGAAGGCGAGACGCATCCAGTAGACAGACGAGTGAATTAATGGTCACAAGATCCTGGGGAGGGACTGATGTAGGAAGCTAGAGGTGAGGATACTGAGAGGGACGCGAACACACACACAAACGCGGGGCCAGGAGCTGTGAATTGACTCCTGCAACCACAACTAGGTGAGTACAGACACACTAGAGAAAGGCACATATGCAGGCAAATGTAAGATGGAACACAGTGTGCCAAAGTTTAACAAAGTGTCAGGGTAGATGGTATACAATTTGAATTTCTGTCTACAAGTTATTATAGGAGAAATTGTTAAATAAAGAAATGGAGAGAAAACATTTACCAAGACTATCAGAAAACCTTTACTAGTGTTATCAGAGATACAAAGATCACTGGGTTATATGCAGTATTACCTGAGATATAAATGTTACGATTATATATAATAACACCAGAGATGCAAAGATCACAGTATTATACTTTGTAAAATTAGAAAAGCAAATATAACTCTTTTATTTATAGAAATTTCAAGGATACAAAGATGACTCCGTTATGTGCAGAAATTTTTGAGATATAAATGTTATATTACATATTTACACCGGAGATACGAAGATCACAGTGTTATACACAACAACACTAGCAATACAAAGATCACAGTGTTGTACACAATAACACTAGCAATACGAAGATCACAGTGTTGTACACAATAACACTAGCAATACAAAGATCATAGTGTTGTACACAATAACACTAGCAATACAAAGATCACAGTGTTGTACACAATAACACTAGCAATACAAAGATCACAGTGTTGTACACAATAACACTAGCAATACAAAGATCACAGTGTTGTACACAATAACACTAGCAATACGAAGATCACAGTGTTGTACACAATAACACTAGCAATACAAAGATCATAGTGTTGTACACAATAACACTAGCAATACAAAGATCACAGTGTTGTACACAATAACACTAGCAATACAAAGATCACAGTGTTGTACACAATAACACTAGCAATACAAAGATCACAGTGTTGTACACAATAACACTAGCAATACGAAGATCACAGTGTTGTACACAATAACACTAGCAATACAAAGATCATAGTGTTGTACACAATAACACTAGCAATACAAAGATCACAGTGTTGTACACAATAACACTAGCAATACAAAGATCACAGTGTTGTACACAATAACACTAGCAATACAAAGATCACAGTGTTGTACACAATAACACTAGCAATACAAAGATCACAGTGTTGTACACAATAACACTAGCAATACAAAGATCACAGTGTTGTACACAATAACACTAGCAATACAAAGATCACAGTGTTATACACAATAACACTAGCAATACAAAGATCACAGTGTTGTACACAATAACACTAGCAATACAAAGATCACAGTGTTGTACACAATAACACTAGCAATACAAAGATCAGAGTGTTGTACACAATAACACTAGCAATACAAAGATCACAGTGTAATACACAATAACACTAGCAATACGAAGATTACAGTGTTGTACACAATAACACTAGCAATACAAAGATCACAGTGTAATACACAATAACACTAGCAATACAAAGATCATAGTGTTGTACACAATAACACTAGCAATACGAAGATTACAGTGTTGTACACAATAACACTAGCAATACAAAGATCACAGTGTTATACAGAATAACACTAGCAATACAAAGATCACAGTGTTATACAGAATAACATTAGCAATACAAAGATCACAGTGTTAAATAGTAAGTAAGTTTATTCAGGTATAAGAACATAAGAACATAAGAAAGGAGGAACACTGCAGCAGGCCTGTTGGCCCATACTAGGCAGGTCCTTCACAATCCATCCCACTAACAGAATAATTGCCAAACCTAATTTTCAATTCTACCCAAGAAAAAAGCTTTGAAGATTCTATTAACTCAAGTGCGAGTCCCACTCTAGAAATAGTTAGTGGTATGGGTTTTGGGGGGAAAACAGAGAAGTCCCAGTGTAGTAATATTATAAGTTGTAGGAGAACTAGTAATAGGCAGAATAAGGTGGATAGTGGAAAGCTAGTGACACTAGATGACAAGGACAGTAATAGGTATAGTGGAAAAACAGAGATGAGCAGGAAGGGTAAAGAGAAAGGAGGGTCTCTAAATATATATTACACCAATAGTCGTAGTGCTAGGAATAAGATGGACGAGTTGAGATTAGTTGCAAGTACGGGTAATATTGATGTTTTTGCAATAACTGAGACATGGTTTAATATGAAAAATCGGGACTTGCCTGCCGAATGTCACATTCAGGGTTTTAAATTGTTCCAAGTAGACAGAAGTATCGGGAAAGGGGGTGGGGTGGCACTCTATGTCCGTGATCATTTAAATTGTTGCATAAAAACGGGTATAAAGTCTGAATTAACACATACAGAGTCTGTCTGGATAGAATTTTCAGAGGGGTGTGAAAAATTGATTTTAGGCGTGATTTACCGTCCTCCAAACTTAGATAGGGAACAAGGAGACTACTTTGGGAGGAAATTGTTAAGGCCACAAGACACGATAACGTAGTAATTCTAGGGGACTTTAACTTTAGTCAGATTGATTGGAATTTCATGACAGGGAATTTAGAATCTAACGACTTTTTAGAAGTAGTTCAGGATTGCTTTTTGAAGCAGTTTGTAACAGAACCTACAAGGGGAAATAACCTACTTGACTTGGTTCTGGCAAGCAAGGAAACCCTTGTTAATAATTTAGAAATTACAGAGGAACTCGGCTCAAGCGACCACAAGTCAATTACCTTTAGCATTGAATGGATGTATGATAGTAGGGATAATTCAGTAATGGTCCCAGATTTTCGCTTAGCAGATTATAATGGACTTAGAGAACACTTATCAACTGTGGACTGGGGTGAAGAAGAGAGGTATCAATATGACAGTTTTCTTAACACTATACAGGCTGCCCAAAGAACATTTATCCCGTATAAAGAAATTAGATCAAGTAGAAATGACCCAAAATGGATGAATAATAGGCTCAAATATCTTTTAGGGCAGAAGAAAGGAATTTATAGGCGCATAAAAAGAGGTGAGGGTCATCTTATAAATCAGTATACTGACATTAAGAGGGACGTTAAAAGGGAATAAGAAAAGCTAAACGGGACTATGAAATTAAAGTTGCTAGGGATTCAAAAACTAACCCAAAAGTTTTTTCCAGGTTTATAGAACAAAAGTTAGGGATAAGATAGGTCCCCTTAAAAATAACTTTGGGCATCTTACTGACAAGGAGAATGATATGTGCTCTATTTTTAATAATTATTTACTCTCGGTTTTCACACAGGAAGACATAAATAATATCCCAGTAATTAATTTTACAGAGGCCCAGAAGAAGATAAATTATGTAATATCACAGTCACTAGCGAAATGATTATGAAACAGCTGGACCGACTGAAACAAAATAAATCGTCGGGTCCTGATGAGCTTTTGCAAGGGTTCTTAAGGAATGCAAAATGGAACTCTGTGAACCAATATCTAACATTTTTAATTTATCTCTTCAAACAGGTGTAGTGTCTGATATGTGGAAGATGGCTAATGTAATTCCTATTTTTAAAGCAGGGGACAAGTCACTACCGTCAAACTACCGCCCAATAAGCCTGACCTCAATTGTAGGCAAATTACTAGAGTCAATTATAGCTGATATTATTAGAAGCCATCTAGATAACCATAATTTGATTAATGATACCCAGCATGGATTCACGAGGGCCGTTCCTGCCTATCTAATTTATTAACCTTCTTCAGTAAAGCTTTTGAGGCTGTTGATCACGATAAAGAATTCGATATTGTTTATTTAGACTTTAGTAAGGCTTTTGATAGAGTACCGCACCAGAGACTGTTAAAGAAAGTGGCAGCTCATGGCATTGGGGAAAAAGTGCTGTCATGGATCGAGTCATGGCTCACCAATAGGAAGCAGAGAGTGTGCATAAATGGGGTTAAATCCGAATGGGGACTTGTAACAAGTGGTGTTCCACAGGGATCAGTCTTAGGCCCATTGTTATTTATAATATATATCAATGACCTTGATGAGGAATTACTAGTGATATGAGCAAATTCGCCGACGACACGAAGATAGGTAGGATAATTGATTCAAACATAGATGTCATAGAACTTCAGGAAGATTTAGACAAACTTAATTCGTGGTCAGAAAAGTGGCAGATGCAGTTCAATGTAGATAAATGCAAGGTTCTGAAGCTCGGGAGTGTCCATAACCCAAGCACTTATACGTTAAATAACGTAGAACTTAGCCATACAGATTGCGAGAAGGACTTGGGGTGATGGTAAGCAGCAACCTTAAACCAAGACAGCAATGCCTAAGCGTACGTAATAAGGCAAATAGATTACTGGGATTTATATCAAAAGTGTTAGCAACAGAAGTCCAGAGGTTATATTACAGCTTTATACATCATTAGTAAGGCCTCACCTAGATTAGCAGCTCAGTTCTGGTCTCCATATTACAGAATGGACATAAATTCGTTAGAAAACATTCAGCGTAGAATGACTAAATTAATACATAGCATTAGAAATCTTCCTTACGAAGAAAGATTGAAGACCCTAAAATTACATTCACTTGTAAGACGTAGAATGAGGGAGACATGATCGAGGTATACAAGTGGAAAATGGGTATTAACAAAGGGGATATAAATAAGGTCTTGAGGATATCTCTCCAAGAGAGAACCCGCAATAATGGATTCAAGTTAGATAAGTTTAGATTTAGAAAGGATATAGGAAAGTATTGGTTTGGAAATAGGGTAGTTGATGAGTGGAACAGTCTGCCTAGTAGGGTTATTGAAGCTAGGACCTTGGGTAGTTTCAAATTTAGGTTGGATAAATTCATGAGTGAGAGGGGTTGGATTTGAGTGGGACTCGCGCATGAGTGGGTAGAATTGTCAAAGCTTATTTCTTGGGTAGCATTGAAAATTGGGTTGAGCAAATATTCTGTTAGTGGGACGGATTGTGAAGGACCTGCCTAGTATGGGCCAACAGGCCTGCTGCAGTGTTCCTCCTTTCTTATGTTCTTATGTTCACTCAAATCCAACCCCTCTCACTCATGAATTTATCCAACCTAAATTTGAAACTACCCAAGGTCCTAGCTTCAATGACCTTACTAGGCAGACTGTTCCACTCATCAACTACCCTATTTCCAAACCAATATTTTCCTATATCCTTTCTAAATCTAAACTTATCCAATTTGAATCCATAATTGCGGGTTCTCTCTTGGAGAGATATCCTCAAGACCTTATTTATATCCCCCTTATTAATACCCATCTTCCACTTATATACCTCGATCATGTCTCCCCTCATTCTACGTCTTACAAGTGAATGTAATTTTAGGGTCTTCAATCTTTCTTCGTAAGGAAGATTTCTAATGCTATGTATTAATTTAGTCATTCTACGCTGAATGTTTTCTAACGAATTTATGTCCATTCTGTAATATGGAGACCAGAACTGAGCTGCGTAATCTAGGTGAGGCCTTACTAATGATGTATAAAGCTGTAATATAACCTCTGGACTTCTGTTGCTAACACTTCTTGATATAAATCCCAGTAATCTATTTGCCTTATTACGTACGCTTAGGCATTGCTGTCTTGGTTTAAGGTTGCTGCTTACCATCACCCCCAAGTCCTTCTCGCAATCTGTATGGCTAAGTTCTACGTTATTTAACTTATAAGTGCTTGGGTTATGGACACTCCCGAGCTTCAGAACCTTGCATTTATCTACATTGAACTGCATCTGCCACTTTTCTGACCACGAATTAAGTTTGTCTAAATCTTCCTGAAGTTCTATGACATCTATGTTTGAATCAATTATCCGACCTATCTTCGTGTCGTCGGCGAATTTGCTCATATCACTAGTAATTCCCTCATCAAGGTCATTGATATATATTATAAATAACAATGGGCCTAAGACTGATCCCTGTGGAACACCACTTGTTACAAGTCCCCATTCGGATTTAACCCCATTTATGCACACTCTCTGCTTCCTATTGGTGAGCCATGACTCGATCCATGACAGCACTTTTCCCCCAATGCCATGAGCTGCCACTTTCTTTAACAGTCTCTGGTGCGGTACTCTATCAAAAGCCTTACTAAAGTCTAAATAAACAATATCGAATTCTTTATCGTGATCAACAGCCTCAAAAGCTTTACTGAAGAAGGTTAATAAATTAGATAGGCAGGAACGGCCCCTCGTGAATCCATGCTGGGTATCATTAATCAAATTATGGTTATCTAGATGGCTTCTAATAATATCAGCTATAATTGACTCTAGTAATTTGCCTACAATTGAGGTCAGGCTTATTGGGCGGTAGTTTGACGGTAGTGACTTGTCCCCTGCTTTAAAAATAGGAATTACATTAGCGATCTTCCACATATCAGACACTACACAGTTACATTGATTATCATACATAGCAGCATAAGTGTAGAGAACCCTCCAGGATAACCCAAAAAAGTCAGACAGAGTGACTTATACACTGTACTAGATATATGTTATTATACTATAAAGAATATATACTAGGAATAAGGTAAAAAGAGTTATTTACATTTACATGTGTGTTAGCTAAAACAATAAAAAAAACATTCTCCTCCCTTTCTGTCACTACATTCATTAGGTAGCTTTTGGTTCTCTTCTTGAACTGGCTCATGCTATGACTGGCTTTGACATGTGCAGACAGTCTGTTCCATTCCTTTATTGCTGTACAATAAAAGGTGTTTGAAGCCTGGCCACTGACTGTGGGTACTACGAAGTTGTGCTCTCTACCCCTAGTACTATGTCTGCTTTGGTTCCCAGCCTTGACAAAATTGGCAGCAAGATATTCTGGAGAATGTTTGTGAGCAATTTTATAAACTTGATTCAATTTAAGTTGTTTTACTCTGTCTTCAATTTTCAGCATATCCAATTGTTGTAATTCATCCTGGCCTACATGCTCTCTTGGTCCCAGGTCCAGGATGAATCTTACCATTTTGTTCTGTGTGATTTGCAGCTTATCTTTCAGTTTTTTTGTCAAGGCAGAGTACCATGAAGAGCAAGCATAGTCCATATGACATTGTATAAGGGCTAGACAGGGTCCTGCGAGCCTCAGTAGGTAGACACTGTGCTTGTCTGTAGAGGAACTTCAGTCTGGCATTCGCTTTCTTTACTACACTGTTACCTATCAATTCTCCTGACATGCATGGGTCAAAGGGGATTCCCAGATATTTTACTGAGGAAACTGAAGTGATGGATTCCCCATTACACCGGATATTAAAATTATTTACCCTGCTCAGTTTATATTTCGTGCCAAAGAGTATGGCTTCTGTTTTCCCTAGATGTAACGATAGTTTGTTGTCTACTAACCATTTGCTGCAGGACTCCAGTTCCAGTGTTAATACATTAGCTATATCTTGTGGGTCTTTACCTGACACTAACAGAGCACTGTCATCCGCATACAGTAGGAGTTTGCACTTGACACTGATGGGCATATCATTTACATAACACAGGAATAATAAAGGACCCAGTAGGCTATCTGCAGTGGTTCTGATTCTGTTTTGTTGATTTTGACAATTTGTTTCCTATTGTTAAGAAAGGACTTAAACCAGTCTATGGAACCTATCCCGATAGCTTGAAGTTTCTTACATAATATATTGTGGTTGACAGTATCGAAGGCCTTTTGCAAGTCTAAAGTTACCATTCCTATGAGGTTCCCTATAGACATTTCAGTTCTCATGTAATCCATCAGATTAATTAGGGAGGTGTCGGTTGAGTAATAGCTCCTAAAGCCTGATTGGTAATTATGAAGAATGTTGTTGTCATTAAGATACTTAACTACTTGACAGTACACCGCCTTCTCTAGTATTTTGGATATTACACTGAGTATACTAACAGGTCTATAGTTGCTGACATCAGACCTACTGGTACTGTATTAGTGGTGATGGACAAATTTATTATGTGAGCAATGGGGACTACCAGTTCAGATGCACCATCTTTTAGGAACTTAGACGGGATGTTATCTGCGCCGGTGCTCTTAGTTGGGTTTAACCTGCTTAGTTCTTTTTGTACGAAGTCATGAGATACACTTACTAGTTGACAACTGTTTGGAGTTACTCCTTTATTGGTATAGTATGTTTTAAATTTATCAGAGTCTGTGTTAAAGGTATTTGATGCAGCTGGTAGCTTACTTACTAGTGTTGATGCGACAGTTGTGTAGTATGAATTAAAACAATTTGTCACTTTAGTTGTTCCGTGGCATACCTCGTTATCGACATTTAGTACTATGTTAGATCTATCTACGGGTTTATGGCTATACCCCAACTGTTTGAGTTGTTGCCAGAGCTGCCTCTCAGCACACATCAGGGGGATTACCAACAAACCCCTGGCTGTCTTCAAGCAGGCACTGGACAGGCACCTAAAGTCGGTACCTGATCAGCCGGGCTGTGGTTCGTACGTTGGACTGTGTGCGGCCAGCAGTAACAGCCTGGTTGATCAGGCTCTAGTCCAACAGGATGCCTGGTCACAGACCGGGCCACGGGGGCGTTGACCCCTGGAATTCTCTCCAGGTAGACTCCAGGTAGCTTCCTAGGGTTATTCTTGTACTCTTCGATTTTTGAGCAATAGTGCCTTGTTTTTGCGCCTTTTATAAGCCTCTGCACTCTGTTCCTCACCCTTTGGAATTCACTAAGCGCTGCAATATCAACTGGTCTCTGAATTTCATATTATCTAATATATCAGTAGTCATCCAGGGTTCAGTTCTTCGTTTAATCCTAACCTCTTTAACTGGTGCAATATTATCCAGGATGGCAGTGAACATTGTTTTGAATTTTTCCCAGGCATCATTTACGTCCGTGCAACTTGTTATCACTGACCAGTCACAATTGTGAAGCATATTTACCAGTGTTTCTTTACTGTCCTGTGTAGGCCTATCCGTAATGACGCTTGACTGACTAATGTTCTCAAAAAGTATGTGGTCAATTAGGGTGGCTGAGAACTGTGTGATCCGTGTTGGTGTATTAATTAGTTGCGTGTAACTATTTAAATCCAGAATTTGCTTATACCTTTTACATAGCCCGTTATTTTGCTGTTGAAAACAGATGTTGAAGTCTCCTAGTATTACTGTCTCGTCATTGTTGTCAAGTCCTGACAAGACTCGAAAAGTCCTCTAAGAACTGGTCATGGGTGGGAGGGCGATAACTAGTTCCTACTAAGATGGGTTTGGTCTTGGGAAGCAACACTTCAAACCATAGAATCTCCAATTTATTGTTATTTAAATCAGGTCTTGGATTATAGGCTAAGTCGTTCCTTATGTAGGCACATACACCACCACCTTTTCTATTCCTATCTAAGCGTTTTATATTGTGACCTTCTATTTTGACCTCGTCGTCAGTCACCGTATCATCCAACCAGGATTCCGAGATGGATATAACTGCCGCTCTTGTTCTGTTAGCTAGAATCCTAATCTATGCCATTTTTGGAAGCAGTGATCTTGCGTTGACATGAATAAAGTGCAGGCCTGTTTTCCTAAGACAATCATAATCATCAATATATGGCAGAGGGTCATTAGCATTAAAAATAAGTAAATCAATGTCATCATTGCTAAAGGGTAACTGTGCCAAAGTGCATTTGTTACAAATAAAATGATATCTGGCACCATTATCATAATCAAACACACATCCATTATGCACCCACCCCTTACACATTTTACATACGGTAAGTATACTGTTCTTTTTTCGTAACTTAGTACAGTGTATACATATGTCTGGTGGTGTCTGAGATATTAATAATGGATCTGTTGTCTCACATTGACCTATCTGTGCATTACATTGAGAGTTAAGGTTATCATTCCTAGCAACTAGACAGTCATTATCCCCATGATTTATCTGTCTGTTTTGCACCTGTACCATAGATTGAGGTCCTGGATTAGTATGGATATCACCACTTAATAGCGCCACTATAAAAGCTGTGCGCCACTTTTTTTGTTTGGATATGTGGGGTTGCCATACCCTGCGGCGATAGTGGCACTTACGTTTCTGGTAGGATGGCCACTGTTGAGCTTTCACTTTCCAGGGAGCTACCACCCCATTCACTTT
Organism: Cherax destructor; assembly: GCA_009830355.1. NCBI lineage: Eukaryota > Metazoa > Arthropoda > Malacostraca > Decapoda > Parastacidae > Cherax > Cherax destructor. The sequence continues at coordinate 11,733 of WNWK01012158.1, read as the reverse complement.
TTCCAGACCCCATGACTGATTTCCTTCTTCACAGAAATGCAGTGTAGTGATGAACATAATTATGGCAGCCTGGACCCCTCTTACGCCAGTCATGGTCACTCTTACGCCAGTCATGGTCACTCTTACGCCAGTCATGGTCACTCTTACGCCAGTCATGGTCACTCTTACGCCAGTCATGGTCACTCTTACGCCAGTCATGGTCACTCTTACGCCAGTCATGGTCACTCTTACGCCAGTCATGGTCACTCTTACGCCAGTCATGGTCACTCTTACGCCAGTCATGGTCACTCTTACGCCAGTCATGGTCACTCTTACGCCAGTCATGGTCACTCTTACGCCAGTCATGGTCACTCTTACGCCAGTCATGGTCACTCTTACGCCAGTCATGGTCACTCTTACGCCAGTCATGGTCACTCTTACGCCAGTCATGGTCACTCTTACGCCAGTCATGGTCACTCTTACGCCAGTCATGGTCACTCTTACGCCAGTCATGGTCACTCTTACGCCAGTCATGGTCACTCTTACGCCAGTCATGGTCACTCTTACGCCAGTCATGGTCACTCTTACGCCAGTCATGGTCACTCTTACGCCAGTCATGGTCACTCTTACGCCAGTCATGGTCACTCTTACGCCAGTCATGGTCACTCTTACGCCAGTCATGGTCACTCTTACGCCAGTCATGGTCACTCTTACGCCAGTCATGGTCACTCTTACGCCAGTCATGGTCTCTTACGCCAGTCATGGTCACTCTTACGCCAGTCATGGTCACTCTTACGCCAGTCATGGTCACTCTTACGCCAGTCATGGTCACTCTTACGCCAGTCATGGTCACTCTTACGCCAGTCATGGTCATCTTACGCCAGTCATGGTCACTCTTACGCCAGTCATGGTCACTCTTACGCCAGTCATGGTCACTCTTACGCCAGTCATGGTCACTCTTACGCCAGTCATGGTCACTCTTACGCCAGTCATGGTCACTCTTACGCCAGTCATGGTCACTCTTACGCCAGTCATGGTCACTCTTACGCCAGTCATGGTCACTCTTACGCCAGTCATGGTCACTCTTACGCCAGTCATGGTCACTCTTACGCCAGTCATGGTCACTCTTACGCCAGTCATGGTCACTCTTACGCCAGTCATGGTCACTCTTACGCCAGTCATGGTCACTCTTACGCCAGTCATGGTCACTCTTACGCCAGTCATGGTCACTCTTACGCCAGTCATGGTCACTCTTACGCCAGTCATGGTCACTCTTACGCCAGTCATGTTCACTCTTACGCCAGTCATGGTCACTCTTACGCCAGTCATGGTCACTCTTACGCCAGTCATGGTCACTCTTACGCCAGTCATGGTCACTCTTACGCCAGTCATGGTCACTCTTACGCCAGTCATGGTCACTCTTCACTCTATCACTTCACACAAAAATTTGTTTTTTTTTTTATTTTTATTAAAAAGAAACCACTGATGCTATCAGACACCTAGCAATGGCCTAGTAGCTACTCTAGAAATCACCACTGATTACTAGTAAGTTTCGTGTTATCGTATACCACCATTACCCTTTACTTCAGAAATTCCCTTCACTCCTCACTTCACTGTCCGGCTTCATCTATCACACTTCTAGCTCATTTCAATCCTGGCAGGGGAAAAAAAAATTCTAATCACTGGCGATGTCCGTCCAAAGTCGCATGAATGCCATTTAGCGGGGCTCGTCGTGTTGTTGTCTGAGTCCTCGTAGAGTTGATGTGTCAGCCATTTTTAAAAGCAGTGAGGAAAAAAACGGCCACTGCCCCTGACAGATTCCTTGGAGTTTTGTCGTTAGATTTGGCGTTTTCTCTTATGTTTCCCTCCTAATGTACACTGGTCAGTTAATATGGAAGTCAACTATTGAAAAAAAATATCCTTGGCTGTTTAACTAATCCACTTCCTTCTCGCATTTGGCACTGAGGGAGAGAAACCGCCGCTGTAGCCTGACAGTTTCCTTGGAGTTTGTTTTGTAGATTTAGAGGTTTCTCCTGTGTTTCCCTGCCATTAACACTGGTGCAGTTGATATAATGGTCAGCTACTGTTAGTATGGTTTGAACGTCGCTTCGTAGTTGTACGTCTGGCAGCAGCTGGTGATTGAATGCCAGTCAGCCATGTTTAAATGTTCACTTCCACCCCTCACCTGGCACTGACTAACCCTCACCTGGCACTGACTAACCCTCACCTGGCACTGACTAACCCTCACCTGGCACTGACTAACCCTCACCTGGCACTGCACTACTCTACACTACAGACCTGTCGGTTTCCTTGTAATTTTGTTGATTAGGTTTCCCTTATGTTGACTTCACATTGAACACTGTGCAGTTGATAAAGGAGTCAGTTACTTCAGTGTGGTGGAAAACGATTGCTTGTCAGGATTGTACGTCTGGTAGCGGGTCTGGTATTTGAATGCCGGTCTCCTGTTTTGGTCCTATTTGGTCCATTTCCCTGTAGTCACCGTCAGTTTTCTTGTCACTATAAGTTACTTGTATGTTGTTGCAACAGTTCTTGCAAATAGGCCAATACTGGAGTCTCAACGGCCCAGGGAATGGCAAAATATAGGTGCAGACTTGTTGCTGCTGCCTGCTACCATATAGTTAATTATTAATTGTTATACTCAAGTTAATTATTATTTGTAATACTCAATAACACTAGCAATACAAAGATCACAGTGTTGTACACAATAACACTAGCAATACAAAGATCACAGTGTTGTACACAATAACACTAGCAATACAAAGATCACAGTGTTGTACACAATAACACTAGCAATACAAATATCACAGTGTTATACACAATAACATTAGCAATACAGAGATCACAGTGTTATACACAATAACACTAGCAATACAAAGATCACAGTGTTATACAAAATAACACCTGTCACAGACCGGGCCGCGGGGCGTTGACCCCTGGAATTCTCTCCAGGTAGACTCCAGGTAGCAATACAAAGATCACAGTGTTATACACAATAACACTAGCAATACAGAGATCACAGTGTTATACACAATAACACTAGCAATACAAAGATCACAGTGTTATATACAATAACACTAGCAATACAAAGATCACAGTGTTATACACAATAACAGTAGCAGTACAAATATCACAGTGTTATACACAATAACACTAGCAATATAAAGATCACAGTGTTATATACAATAACACTAGCAATACAAAGATCACAGTGTTATACACAATAACACTAGCAATACAAAGATCACAGTGTTATACACAATAACACTAGCAATACAAAGATCACAGTGTTATACACAATAACACTAGCAATACAAAGATCACAGTGTTATATACAATAACACTAGCAATACAAAGATCACAGTGTTATACACAATAACAGTAGCAATACAAATATCACAGTGTTATACACAATAATACTAGCAATATAAAGATCACAGTGTTATATACAATAACACTAGCAATACAAAAATCACAGTGTTATACACAATAACACTAGCAATACAAAGATCACAGTGTTATACACAATAACACTAGCAATACAAAGATCACAGTGTTATACACAATAACACTAGCAATACAAAGATCACAGTGTTATACAAAATAAAACTAGCAATACAAAGATCACAGTGTTATACACAATAACACTAGCAATACAAAGATCACAGTGTTATACACAATAACACTAGCAATACAAAGATCACAGTGTTATAAACAATAACACTAGCAATACAAAGATCACAGTGTTATACACAATAACACTAGCAATACAAAGATCACAGTGTTATATACAATAACACTAGCAATACAAAGATCACAGTGTTATACACAATAACACTAGCAATACAAAGATCACAGTGTTATACACAATAACACTAGCAATACAAAGATCACAGTGTTATACACAATAACACTAGCAATACAAAGATCACAGTGTTATACACAATAACACTAACAATACAAAGATCACAGTGTTATACACAATAACACTAGCAATATAAAGATCACAGTGTTATACACAATAACACTAGCAATATAAAGATCACAGTGTTATACATGACATCAAAATTTATAAGGAAGTTATACATAGAAACATAAAGAGATCACACTTTTACATGAAGGAAAATACAGAAAAACTCAAATAAGAACATATAAATATATGACATTTAAATAGACGACTAAAATAATCAATAATTGGCTTCACCATGGTGGTCTAGGTAGAGGAGTTCTTCTCTTCTGGCTGGACTGTTTCTAGTCTGCCCGGGCGGGTGTATTTACTGGGCGCAGATTTCTGTGTGTCCTCCCCTGTAATTACATCTTCTTGTATATACTGATATTTCAACACTTGTGTTGTAATATCATATATGGGCAGTGCTTCATGGTGTTGCTGCATTTGAAGAGTTAAGTTCCTCTCTGAGGAAATGCTGTGTTTGGGGTTCACAGCTCTCAACGTCCCCCTCAAATGCTGTGTTTGGGGTTCACACCTCTCAACGTCCCCCTCAAATGATCAAGTTTAAATCCAGTTTTTCCTTTCATTATATAATAATATTTTGCTAAATGAGTGTAAGTTTAGAACACATTTTCACACATTGCCAAGTGCGACTGACTGATAGAATCATTGTAACCTGAAAAGTTGGTTCTGAAAAATGTCTTGTAAACTGCACTCTGTATTGTCTTGTTTTCATCCTCATAACAAGAGAACACAATATTATTGAGACCTGATGTTCTAGTTAATTATTCAATGTTCACTTTTCTGAATCACTTGAGAACACTTAACTACAAGTCCATTTAGAAATAATTGGTCTTCATAACTTTAACATGTTTCAAAGTTTATTAAAGGCTGTTATTTACCACTGTTGGTTATTGTCACTGTCAGCACCACTGAGAGCACTGTGCTGCCAGTGATGTGTTTACCACTGTTGGTTATTGTCATTGTCAACACCACTGAGAGCACTGTGCTACCAGTGATGTGTTTACCACTGTTGGTTATTGTCATTGTCAACACCACTGAAAGCACTGTGCTACCAGTGATGTGTTTACCACTGTTGGTTATTGTCATTGTCAACACCACTGAGAGCAATGTGCTACCAGTGATGTGTTTACCACTGTTGGTTATTGTCACTGTCAGCACTGCTGTGAGCCCTGTGCTACCAGTGATGTGTTTACCACTGTTGGTTATTGTCATTGTCAACACCACTGGGAGCACTGTGCTACCAGTGATGTGTTTACCACTGTTGGTTATTGTCACTGTCAGCACTGCTGTGAGCCCTGTGCTACCAGTGATGTGTTTACCACTGTTGGGTATTGTCACTGTCAGCACTGAGAGCACTGTGCTTCCAGTGATGTGTTTACCACTGTTGGGTATTGTCACTGTCAGCACCACTAAGAGCACTGTGCTACCAGTGATATGTTTACCACTGTTGGGTATTGTCACTGTCAGCACCACTGAGAGCACTGTGCTACCAGTGATGTGTTTACCACTGTTGGGTATTGTCACTGTCAACACCACTGAGAGCACTGTGCTACCAGTGATGTGTTTACCACTGTTGGGTATTGTCACTGTCAGCACTGAGAGCACTGTGCTTCCAGTGATGTGTTTACCACTGTTGGGTATTGTCACTGTCAGCACCACTAAGAGCACTGTGCTACCAGTGATATGTTTACCACTGTTGGGTATTGTCACTGTCAGCACTGAGAGCACTGTGCTACCAGTGATATGTTTACCACTGTTGGGTATTGTCACTGTCAGCACCACTGAGAGCACTGTGCTACCAGTGATGTGTTTACCACTGTTGGGTATTGTCACTGTCAGCACCACTGAGAGCACTGTGCTACCAGTGATGTGTTTACCACTGTTGGGTATTGTCACTGTCAACACCACTGAGAGCACTGTGCTTCCAGTGATATGTTTGCCACTGTTGGGTATTGTCACTGTCAGCACCACTGAGAGCACTGTGCTACCAGTGATGTGTTTACCACTGTTGGGTATTGTCACTGTCAACACCACTGAGAGCACTGTGCTACCAGTGATGTGTTTACCACTGTTGGGTATTGTCACTGTCAGCACCACTGAGAGCACTGTGCTACCAGTGATGTGTTTACCACTGTTGGGTATTGTCACTGTCAGCACTGAGAGCACTGTGCTTCCAGTGATGTGTTTACCACTGTTGGGTATTGTCACTGTCAGCACCACTAAGAGCACTGTGCTACCAGTGATATGTTTACCACTGTTGGGTATTGTCACTGTCAGCACTGAGAGCACTGTGCTACCAGTGATATGTTTACCACTGTTGGGTATTGTCACTGTCAGCACCACTGAGAGCACTGTGCTACCAGTGATGTGTTTACCACTGTTGGGTATTGTCACTGTCAGCACCACTGAGAGCACTGTGCTACCAGTGATGTGTTTACCACTGTTGGGTATTGTCACTGTCAACACCACTGAGAGCACTGTGCTTCCAGTGATATGTTTGCCACTGTTGGTTATTGTCACTGTCAGCACCACTGAGAGCACTGTGTTACCAGTGATATGTTTACCACTGTTGGTTATTGTCGGTATTATTATCTAATTCTTCATTGTTTTCTTCTGTCTATCTTTGGCTCAGATTTGGTTTTCGTTGCTATGTCATTCTTAAACTGTCATACAGCTTCTCCTCTTATCCATGTAGAGTCATTTATTGTTCTTCTGTGCTTCTATTTTCTCTTGCATTTTGTTTTTCTTCCTTGTTCTTTCTCCATTATTTGTATGTGTCTCTACGTCGGAGCGAACTATTGGCTCGCTTTGTTCTTCCTGTGTATGAATTTCTCCTCTGCAATTCACTTTCCAGCTACATACTCCATAATTTCGTTGATTGTCTTCTATTTAGCTGCCTTTCTCATGGCACTCCATTTAAGAATTGCCTCAGATAATTTATTTCACTTCCACAAGGTACTCGGAATACAGTACTATAAGGTCGCCAGCACGTCTTTCTCTCTGGTTGATTCCCTGACATAGTGGCACATGAATGTTTCCATCACACCTCCAACATATGGGCCTTATCCACGTGGCTCCAGAAGTCTTCCTTGATAAGTAGGTTTACATTGCCCTTGTGTGCTCTTCTAGCTACCTTTGCTATCGAGAGTCCACCAATGTTCTGTTGTTGTTATCATATTCCTGTCTTTGTCTCTGACTTTTTAGTAGTAGCCTGACTGTCACTTAAGTCCCCCAGTTCTGATTGTTCCTGCCGTGCAGTCATTTAACTGTCACCATTTATTCCTCTTTTCTCCTCGATCACTAGTTTCTGGTTAGGAATTGTACTCCTTTGCCACCTCTGTTTCTTCCATCTTTCTCATTATTTGATATCCTGCTGAAAAGATCACATCTGTTATCACCTTTATGGGGATAACAGATGCCATACTTTCAGTTTTCATGTTCTTGCTCTCCTCGTATTAGAAGATTTGATGTAGTATAGAGGAAAGTAGGGGTTGGGGATAAGGGTGAGAACTGCTTGTGGGATGGTATTGACAGCAGAAGGTGAGAACAGAGATGTTGATAAGGAAGGAATGGGAGCGTGAGGAGCAAAGTAAAATGGGAAGGTTGGTGTTTGGGATGGAGTAAGTTTGTGAAGAATGGTCCAGTACCGGCTATTTGTACATTATAATTTATAATAGTTACTAATCAGTCTAAAGTAATCTGGAGAACAGTTATGAAGAGAGACATTTGGATTTTAGTTAACTAGTGTCACAGCACTGAAGCCACTATTTGCCAGCAACACAAAGCCTACTGCTGTTCCTGACCTTGAACATATAAGGTACAGGGTGATTTTCTGAGTGTTGCTCCACCACTGACGGGTTTACATATTAAAGGCACAAATTCCTTCCATTTAAGATTCTTATCAGCAAGTCCAGCATATTTTTATCTCTATCCATATTTCATCAGCCACATACAGCAGCACTGCCATCTTTTTTATTCCACATACCTTCAACCCTCGTTGCCAATCACCATTTTTCCCGCCTATAATTACCAAACGTTTCTTACTCCAACATAGTATATAACACTAAGAATCAGATAACAGCAAACTTGCGCATGACGCTCAGGTGACACCTGTATGCCGGTCCTTTGTCACCCGAAATCCTGATCAGCTCTACAGTGGCGTTTGATGTAGTTACGCAGTTATTGCAACCAGAAACTTTTATCTCAACGCTTCCTGCCAAAGCCATGCGGTTGGGTTTAACCCCGGCTTTATTCCTCATTCTCTTATCCCTTCCTCTCTCTCCCCATTTCTCTTCCAATATCCAAATCTCCCTTTCACCCACATGGGTCTTACGTGGGAGTATCCTGTATTGTCCTGTCCAACATAGCTGCCAAACACTACTTTCTCATCCGTCTTTATCATCTCACTCATTTCTTGATCTTAACCAGCTTAATCCATATTAATCCAACCTTATGTATTATACAGTCGATAAATCATCAACAGAGTATATTCAGTTGCATATACAGATTCATTATTATTGTAATCACTATTTACCAATACAGTTTTCAATAAGTCATCATTTCAGCAGTGTACAAGATACACTATGTATAGCATAGTGTACAAGATACACTATGTATAGCATAGTGTACAAGATACACTATGTATAGCTTAGTGTAAAAGATACACTATGTATAGCTTAGTGTACAAGATACACTATGTATAGCTTAGTGTACAAGATACACTATGTATAGCTTAGTGTACAAGATACACTATGTATAGCTTAGTGTACAAGATACACTATGTATAGCTTAGTGTACAAGATACACTATGTATAGCTTAGTGTAAGATACATATGTATATTAGTTAGATATATGTATAGTTAACAAGATACTTTAAGCTTTATGTAGTAACTATTAATATTGTGAGAACAGACATTTTATCTTGATTAGCTGCCTAATTGTTGAGACCAATAGATTATAGTAGTAAGGCATGGGTAATATAAATTTTTTTTGGTTTTCTAGATTTATCCTTTGGTTTAGAGAAGATTTCTAGAAGTAAATTATTGGAAGAATAATTTTTATGAAAGTTTTTTTTTTTTTTTTTAATGAGAAGTGTGTAAGACTTGACGGGGGGAAGAGTAACATTTGTATGCATAGCTATTTTTGAGAGGTGTATTTGTTTTGGAAGAAAAAATCATATACTAGTAGGTTTCCCTGATGCTCACAGTGTGGTTCTCAATAAAATTTAGTTATAAGGTAGGATTACAGAGACATTTAGGATTTTTATAAAATAAACATAAACATTTTTAAACAAAAACATAATTATTTTTCAACAAGTTTCGTTTATATTGTATTTATGAAGATGCTAAAACTATTCATATTATTTTATAAATGATTAAGGAACTAGTAATTAGTTGCTTTAGTGCCGCAGTATTTATACAATTTTGTGAAGGTTACAATGCGAGGACAGTATAGGAGACATTTTTGAGTACAATGTGAAATGAGTTTGAACTCCTTTGTCTCTGCCTAGGATGGAGTGTGAGCCGTATAGAGTGTAAAGGGCAGGTAAACATCAGGCAAAAAAGAAGAAATACATTTCTGAAGCTGCAGGCTAATTGTTGAGAATCCAACATAAGATTATAGTGGAGTAAGGCATGGGAGAGATATATGGTAATTCTTGTTTTGAGTATAAATTCGTAGAGTATCCTATAGGTGAGATTATTAGAGTATGATCGTTATATTTCTAGAAAAAGAAAACTTATCGTGACTAATAATAAGTCTTGGAGGAGATTATAAAAGGAAAAAAAGACTAGGTCTCTATTTCCACTATTTTGGTTGTTGGATTAGTTTTAGAATTTATTTAATCTTGAAAAGAGTGATGAGCTGAACCATTACAAAGTTCATGGAACAGAACAATATGTATAATACAAACCACCATGGTTTTAGAACTGGACGATCATGCCTCTCACGGCTGCTGAACCACTACAGCCGAATTTTAGAGGCGTTTATAAGGACTGTAGAAGGTCTTTAGCTTGAATGACAGCTCACGCAGCCATCCCGGAAGTCGTTGTCTTGAGGAGCTGACAATTCCACTCCCTAGGGCTGTAGAGGACAAGAAGGTGAAAGTATATAATTGTCCCTAAGGAGGATATGGCAATATAATATTCAGTAACTGAATACTGAACAATTGTTTTACTTACGGTTTTGTTCTCGATGGCACTCCCATTACTGCCGTCTATAGGATAGTTTCAATCTCCTTCTGTCTACAAGAACTGCAGCTCCCTTGTTCTACAAGTAAGATTGAAACCTACCTTGTTCTTGTAACGTGAGCATTTACGACAGACATGGGTGAACTGACAGCTGCAGAAGTGTCCTACGAAGAATGTCACACTGTCTTCCACTTCGTCGGGAAATTTGCAACACTCGTCCGGTTACACTTCTGTTCTTCAAGATTTGTCTTTTTCACAGTAACGTTACTACAGGAAGCTGAGCACACTTCTCTGTAATCTTTCTACGGCGAATATGGAGATTGTCTGAGGTACAATAACACGCACACACTTATGTCTTTGTCCAGTCTTACAGCGTGGAGCACGAGTTGTCTGTAACAGGTTTTAAAACAATCTGGCCTCTCCAGCCGCGGCTGCCCTGGGCGTCGATAGCTACACAAAGGATCTGCTGAAATCAGCATTTTCCCTTCCTTGCCAAACTGCTACAAGAAGCAATACAAGATGCCTGATTTCTTGTTGTCTGGGCATAGACCAGTAATAAACAGAGCAAAATCCAGCATCACCGAGGTAAAAAAAACTCAATTCCCCAAGGCACTGTCTTGGCACCTCTGTTGTTTCTTATCTTCATAATAGTCATAGACAGAAATACCTTTCACAGTTTTGTATCATCATTTGCAGATGACATTAAAATAAGAATGAATTTCTCTTCGGTAAATGACACCGAAAAAATGCAGGAAAATATTAGCAGGATTTTCTAGTAGACAGTGGAGAACATGACGTTCAATGGTGATGAGTTCCTTCTGCTTAGATGTGGAGAGATTGAAGAACTCAAAGGGGAAACTATACAAAACTCAAGGATATCGACAAAGAGAACGAAAGGAACTTGATGAATAATTATGTCAACTGACCTTTCTTTCAAACAACATAATACGACCAAGGTCACGATAGCCATTAGGATGACAGGGTGGATAATGAGAACATTCAAAACAAGGGAAATAATGATAATATCCTGCATAAAGCCAATACAGCATTTAAATTACTTGTAACGTCCTAACCTCTTAAATATATACTCACCGGAAGGAGGAGGGAAGATACATGATAATATGTACCTGGAAAGTAGCTGAGAGTCTTGTCAAAACCTGCACCTACCGCATCAACATACTGAGTTAAGAGATATGGGAGGAAGTGCTAAATAGACCAAGTGAAAAGTAGGGGTGCACAAGAGAACACTGTATTATGGTACGTGGCCCCAGACTATTCAACATCTTACTATAAAATATCAGACACACTACTGGGACAAGTATCTTTACCAGGTGCCAGATCAACCAGGATGTGATGGATATATGGACCAGCGGACCAGCAGAGAGGATGAGCAAAATACGTTGACTTGAGAGTGTATAAATCTGTAGTGGAGTTAGAAGGCGTAGGGGTCTTCTTAGTGAAAGGATGGAGGGAGGGAGTAAAGGAGGTTTTGTGTGCAAGGGGCTTTGATATCCAGCAGGCATGTATGAGCGTGTTAGATACGAGTGGAGGCAAATGGTATTTGGAACCTGCCTA
>WNWK01012157.1:0-60943 GCA_009830355.1 Cherax destructor | reverse complement strand
AAGGGGGTAGGGGTCGGCCTAGGAAAGGCTGGAGGGAACGGGTAAAGGAGGTTTTGTGTGCAGGGGCTTGGACTTCCAGCAAGTATGGGGAGCGTATTTGATAGGAGTGAATGGAGACAAATGGTTTTTAATACTTGACGTGCTGTTGGAGTGTGAACAAAGTAACATTTATGAAGGATTCAGGGAAACGGCAGGCCGGACTGAGTCCTGGAGATGGGAAGTACAGTGTCTGCACTCTGAAGGGGGGGTGTTAATGTTGCAGTTTTATACCTGTAGTTAAAGCACCCCTCTGGCAAGACAATGATGGAGTGAATGATGATGAAAGTTTTTCTTTTCGGGCCACCCTGCCTTGGTGGGAATCGGCCGATGTGTTAATAATAAATAAATAGAGTGAAATACTTTTGTGTTTAGCTCCACTACAAACCATCTATCGTACTAACTTTTAGGTTTAATAACATGTTTCTATGTTCACACTGCCTGTTATTACATGGTGAACAGACACAGCGGTACACCGTGGAGAACCTATTCATCGGAAACAGCTCGGCTTGTTGTAGCTTCTGTTAAATGATACCACTTCATACGATGACGTCACCATCCACTTCATACGATGACACCACCATCCACTTCATACGATGACGTCACCATCCACTTCATACGATGACGTCACCATCCATTCAGAAACTACCTGAGAGAAAGTAATAGCGTTCTCACTCCTCCACTCAGAATCTATCTCAATGAATATACAAATGATCGCTCTTCTCTCGCAAACTTATTTTATTTTTATTAACACATCGGCCCTCTCCCACCAAGGCAGGGTGGACCCAAAAAGAAAAATTTTCATCACTTACTCCATCACTGTCTTACCAGAGGCGCGCTTACACTACAGTTAAAAAACTGCAACATTAACACCCCTCCTTCAGAGTGCAGACACTGTACTTCCCATCTCCAGGAATCAAGTCCGGCCTGCCGGTTTCCCTGAAACCCTTCATAAATGTTACCTTGCTCACACTCCAACAGCACGTCAAGTCCTAAACACCATTTGTCTCAATTCGCTCCTATCTAACACGCTCACGCACGCTTGCTGGAAGTCCAAGCCCCTCACACACAAAACCTCCTTTACCCCCTCCCTCCAACCTAGGAAACTATCCTAGTGAACATATTAGGGAATTCTCTTCCACTCAGAAACTACTGGAGTAAATATTCTAATACCCTCTGTCGTCCACTCAGAAGCTACTTGAATGAATGAATGTTTTTATTAAAGCTCTCCCTCTCACCCCCTCTCTCTCTCTCTTTTCTTCACTAAGAAATTATTATACTAACGCTCTCTCCTTCACTCAGAAGTGAATATAGTAACGCTCTCTCTCTCTTTCACTCAGAAGTGAATATTTTGAACTAGTTTTTTTGTGTATCTTTGTACATGTTATATGGCTTACTCATAATCACTGAGTATACCTCAAAGATGAACACATGAACAATGAGCATATCTGGAAGAGAAACATATGAACATTCATCGCACTAACAGATGAACGCGTTAACACAGTGTATGTCAGACAGAGTGAGTGATGTACAGTTAAAGACTAATATGCGCACTATTTTCTCAGTATCAGTGTTGATAACGCACACTTTACAAGTATCAAAGTACTTGGGAAAAACAGATATAGAAACACCTTTCCTTATTCCCATGCTATCTGCAGGTGAAACTTCACCCATGATGTTGCTAGGGAAAGAAGAAAAGGCCTAAGAATCCTTTACTCTCTCCTCCCTCCTTCTCACAACTTTGCCAGGATCAGTGATGGAAGACTCACCATTAATATCCCACTGGACCATCAGTGGAAAATGTTTATAGAAATTTAACGATTTTTTATACTACTGTCACCACAAACAGTGTTATCTTGCTCATGATTGGTCCTGATTGTTGGGGATAATCCTCTGACTGATTGGTCCTGATTGTTGGGGATAATCCCCTGACTGGTGATAATTTACCCCACTCTGGTTATGACTTACTTGTGATGGATGATGACTTACTCATGAATGAAAATGACTTACCAGTGACTGATGATGACTTACCCATAGCTAGTGATTTCTTACCCATGACATGTAGTGACTTACCCTTAACTGATAATGACTTACCCATGACTGATAAGGGCTTCATGTGACTTGTGGAGACCTGCTTAACATAACAAGTGTTCGCTTGTGATACTACTCCACTTATTGGTTTGTTTTACTTGTCTACAATTATTTGGCTAAAGCAATACTTTTTTTTAGTTATAAGTGTTAGTTAGAACCGTTAATTATAACTGTTAGGCAGAACTCTTAGAACCATTAGTTAGAACTATTAGTTAGAACTGTTAGTTCGGTTCAATTAATCTATCAATATATAATAAATTTGATAAATTGGTTTGGTTCTTTACATTTGTTCACATTGAACGGCTTCTATTATTTTTGGGATCACTACATCAACATCTTCAAATAATGCTCTTGTTCTATATGACCTCAAAAAATATTTGTCATCCAGTTTTTGTCTCTTAAGAAGCCTTAAAGACCAGGTGCACTCACAATTATATAACAGGATTTTCTAGTTTAGCAGAACCAGGTGAAGCATCTACCTGGGTCTGTCACAAGCCAGTCAAAAGCAGTCTGGACTGTCATAGGAGGATGTCGCAAGATTCTAAGTTCAGAGTAAAATATCCAGACAATTTAACTGAAAATAAAATCTTCCATTATATCTATTTTCATCGTTGCTTAATTAAGGTCTTTCTAATATCGTCTCTAGAAAATTTCCATGTGCCCTCTCTAATGTTGGGCGCCCTTGAATTCTTCCTAAAATTATCAGTTCACGTCCTTAAAGGAAGATAATAAATAATGAGGCAGTTTCTTCAGCTTATTCAATTTTAATTTTAATGAAATGCAACAGGAGTGAACTCTTCCACACAACAAATTACAGTCGGAGTCCCTCAAGGAAGTGTCCTGGGGCCACTCCTATTCCTCATTTACATAAATGACCTACCGAATGCATCACAACTACTCAAACCCATTTTATTTGCAGATGACACAACATATGTCTTCTCTCACCCAAATCCAGTTATACTGGCCAACACTGTTAATGCCGAATTACAGAAAACATCAACATGGATGACAGTAGCATTACTCTCAATACTGACAAGACCTACTTCATACAGTTTGGAAACAAAGCCGCATATGTTCCACTTAACATAACACTCAATGGTACACCCATCACAAGACTCACAGAGGGAAAATTTCTAGGAATCCACCTTGACAGTAGCATTAAATTCCAAACACACATACAACAAATTTCCAAGAAAATCTCAAAGACAGTAGGCATATTATCAAAGATACGCTATTATGTGCCACAATCGGCTCTCCTTGCACTATATCATTCACTTATCTACCCTTATCTCACCTATGGAATCTGTGCATGGGGATCAACAACATTAAATCACCTTAAACCACTCATAACACAACAAAAGGCTGCAGTCAGAATGATAACAAATTCCCACTCTAGACAGCATACTCCACCACTATTCAAAAGTCTAAAACTACTCACCGTAAAGGACATTCATACTTATTCTTGTGCCTACTACATATATAAAACTTTACACTCTAATATAAACTCCTCACCAACTTTAATAGGACCCATGACCACAACACAAGACACAGATCACTTTTTGATATACCCCGAGTTCGTAACAACCTATGTAAAAATTCTATGCGCATGAATGGCCCTAGAATCTGGAATTCATTACCAGTAAATATTAAGATAACCTTGTCTGAAAATCAATTTAAGACTCAACTCAAAAACCACCTACTCACCCAAAACTAAAAAATCATACTATAAACTACTTTGAAAAATGCTCATTATTACTTTCCTATAAGATAATTTCAATTTTTAATAATATGTTACTATTATGTTACCCCATACTCACGCGAAACTAAATACTCATACTATAAGTTAATGTCAAAAATGCTCAATGTTATTTTCCTTAAGATAATCTCAATTTCAATATCATCATATAATAATTTTAACAGTATAATATCATCATATTGTAATTTGAAACCAAATTTTAACTAGAATAAACTCAATACATTTCTCTATTATTATGTACATAGTCTTTAAGTTACTAGATTAAGCTGCCCCTAATGCCATGGCATGTCAGTGGCTCTCCTTGCACTCAATTTATATTGTAACTACCAATACCTATGTAATCTGCAATGAAATAAAATTTACTTTACTTTACATTTTCTTAACAGACCGCACTTTTATTCCTTTTTCTGTTATTTTTATGTATAATGTTTTTTGAGCCCAGTAAATTTTATTTCTTGTTCTTCGGCTATTTGTATAGATCAATCATCCACACAATATTCAGAAGAATATACGACCTCCCTCTTAATTAATTCTGGCAATCTGTTAAAAAATCATTGAGAAAAGTATTTTGGGTCAATGTTTACTTTACGCTCAGTTGTTTTTTATTATTATTAATTCTCCAGTATTAACAACGTTTTGTTATGCAGAAATATATATTTAAAGCCAATGGTAAAATGTGTTTTTGATTACATAACCTAATGTTCCTCGACCTAACCTAACCTAATGTTCCTCGACCTAACCTAACCTAATGTTCCTCGACCTAACCTAACCTAATGTTCCTCGACCTAACCTAACTTAATGTTCCTCGACCTAACCTAACCTAATGTTCCTCGACGTAACCTAACCTAATGTTCCTCGACCTAACCTAACCTAATGTTCCTCGACCTAACCTAACTTAATGTTCCTCGACCTAACCTAACCTAATGTTCCTCGACCTAACCTAACCTAATGTTCCTCGACCTAACCTAACTTAATGTTCCTCGACCTAACCTAACCTAATGTTCCTCGACCTAACCTAACTTAATGTTCCTCGACCTAACCTAACCTAATGTTCCTCGACCTAACCTAACTTAATGTTCCTCGACCAAAACCTAACCTAATGTTCCTCGACCTAACCTAATGTTCCTCGACCTAACCTAACCTAATGTTCCTCGACCTAACCTAACCTAATGTTCCTCGACCTAACCTAACTTAATGTTCCTCGACCTAACCTAACTTAATGTTCCTCGACCTAACCTAACTTAATGTTCCTCGACGTAACCTAACTTAATGCCTCGACTAACCTTAACCTAATGTTCCTCGACCTAACTAACTAATGTTCCTTGACCTACCTAACCTAATGTTCCTCGACCAAACCCCTAACTTAATGTTCCTCGACCCAAACCCCTAACAATGTTCCTCGACCTAACCTAACCTAATGTTCCTCGACCTAACCTAACCTAATGTTCCTCGACCTAACCTAACTTAATGTTCCTCGACCTAACCTAATTATGTTCCTCGACCTAACCCTAACCTAATGTTCCTCGACCTAACCTAACCTAATGTTCCTCGACCTAACCAACCTAATGTTCCTCGACCTAACTAACTTAATGTTCCTCGACCTAACCTAACCTAATGTCCTCGACCTAACCTAACCTAATGTTCCTCGACCAACCTAACTTAATGTTCCTCGCCCTAACTCCACCTAATGTTCCTCGACCTAATCTAACAATGTTCCTCACCTGACCTAACTTAATGTTCCTCGACCTAACCTAACCTAATGTTCCTCGACCTAACCTAACTTAATGTTCCTCGACCTAGCCCTAACCTAATTTTCCCTTTCGATCTAACCTAACCTAATGTTCCTCGACCTAACCAAAATGTTCCTCGACCTAACCTAACCTAATGTTCCTCGACCTAACCTAACCTAATGTTCCTCGACCTAACCTAACTTAATGTTCTTCGACGTAACCTAACCTAATGTTCCTCGACCTAACCTAACCTAATGTTCCTCGACCTAACCTAACTTAATGTTCTTCGACGTAACCTAACCTATGTCCTCGACCTAACCTAACCAGCAACTGCACAGTTAGTCCAGTTAGGTTCGAGTTGATTAGAATGGATTACTTTATTAAATTTACTTATCAAATACACTTTTTTTCCTATTTGTCAAAGTATGACATTTTTACTGAAAACATCATCTTAAAAATTACATAAATAATAAATAACAATTTTCCCATTAGAATGGATAACAGGGAAAAAAGTAAACAAAGACCTTCTTGTTTTAATCCTCTACTTTCACAAGACTTCCTCCTAAATAACAATGTCACAGGACAGGTTAGGTTATAAAGAAAAACTATAAGATAAAGAAGATAAAATAGTGTGAGTTGCGAATCGTCACTGCCACTCATCTGACTGTTATAACGGTGTCATGCTGTCTGTTCTTGAAAGGACGAGCTGATTTTCAGACAGCACCGTAAGTTTCAGTGACTGGTGATGACTTACCTCAGAATGGTGATGACTTACCTCAGAATGGTGATGATTTACCTAGAATGGTGATGACTCACCTCAGAATGGTGATGGTTTTCCTCAGAATGGTGATGACTTACCTCAGAATGGTGATGACTTACCTCAGAATGGTGATGACTTACTCAGAATGGTGATGATTTATCGAGTTGCTTTGGTGACTTGCCGATGCGTGATGTTTGCCTATAAATAGTGATGACCATTACGAACACAAGTCAGCACAAGTCAACAAAACAAGGCAATCAGCAGGCAAGAGAAAGGGGACAAGGCAGACACAGCAGGGGTAGATTTCTTACCCCTGAATTACTTCAATACTTCTTTACAATATTAACATATGAGTAGACACGACCATTGTCTCGGACGTCTGCCACCCTGCCAGGTGTGACGTCACCATGGCTGAAGTGCCTTCAAAGGCTGGCGGATTGAGTCAGCAGTGGGGCCCCAGAACTCAGCAGTGGGGCCCCAGAACTCCTACACTCTTAACTTATATTTCACTCGTCCAGAAGGAATGACAAATGTTTGTATGACGAAGTCGAATAAAATGTAAAATACTTGACTCACGTCACAAGACTAACATATTACTGACGTTGACTTAGTCATGGCTAATAATGATTATTCCATAATTAGGAAAGACTAACTATAGATGGTGATGGCGTACACTTTATTAACCATTTGTTGGAGAATAGTATTTCCAGTTGCTGGAGAATACTAGCCCATAGTTGAACATGACTTACCCATGAATGATGATGACTTACCCATGAATGATGATGACTTACCCATGGTATGTAGTAGCTGAGGCGGTGAGAAGCCACCCCAACAGAGAGTGAAAACAACTCATTGTTGTGTCGTGTTCTCCAACACGAGCAGTAGAGCAGTGTCTGTTCTCCAACACGAGCAGCAGGAGCGGGTGTCTTGTTCTCCAACACGAGCAGCAGGAGCGGGTGTCGTCTCAACACAAGCAGCAGCGGTGTCGTGTTCTCAACACGAGCAGCAGGAGCGAGCGACCAGTTACTGGTCATTCTTATATACTCTGAGCCAGAGTGGGCGGTACTATCTTCTGTCCTGCTTGTCGCACCACAAGTCATCCATCCTGGCACCACCAGTCACAGATCCTGGCACCACCAGTCACCCATCCTTGACCACCAGTCATCCATTCTTTCACCACAAGTCACCCATTCTGCACTACAGTCACCCATCCTTGCACCACCAGTCATCCATCCTGGCACCACCAGTCCAGATCCTGGCACCACCAGTCACCCATCCTGCACCACCAGTCATCCATTCTTTCACCACAAGTTACCCATTCTTGCACTACCAGTCACCCATCCTTGCACCATCATTTTTAATTATTCTAGTACTACCAGTCATAACCATTCTAGTACTACCAGTCATAATAATTCTAGCACTACCAGTCATAACTATTCTAGAACTAACAGTCATAACCAAACCTAATTTAATCTTTCTAAATCTTAATCAAGCCTAACCTAACTTAATCTAACATAATCAAAACTAAACCTACCAAAATCGGCAGAACCTAACCTTACTTACCCTGATCTAACCTAACTTACCCAAACCAAGAGAGTACTGGATCCAACAGTACCAAAGGGAGAGATATACAGGAGTCCTGGAGGTACTGGCGACTGGACAAGCGGAGGTCTGAGCTTGGGTCTGGAGATTACCTGGAGAGGATTTCGGGGGTCAACGCCCCCGCGGCTCGGTCTAAGACCAGGCCTTATGGTGGATCAGGATCTGATCAACCAGGCTGTTACTGCTGGCCGCACGCAAACTGACGTACGAACCACAGCCCGATTGGTCAGGTATTGACTTTAGGTGCCTGTCCAGTGCCTTCTTGAAGACAGCCAGGGGTCTATTGGTAATCCCCTGTAGTCGCAGCCCAACCTTGGCGATGGAAAGGTGTGCTTTCTGGGTCCCCTAGTGGCAGTTCTGTACAACATTGTTGTCCGCAAGATGGCTGCCAGTTACAGGCGACGTGTAAACACCGTTTGAGTTGAGCTCTTGCAGGGAGCTGTTTACCCAAGTACGGCTGATGTGCTGCTGCCCTTGATAATTAGGGACTCTTACAGGATCCCGGTTGCTGATCTATACGGGATTTCCCTTAATGGGGCTGTGAGGATCTTTGTCAAGTTTTCCAGCACTAGTGCCTATGAGGCGATTGTGGATAAGTATCAGGAAAGGAGGATTGTGGTTCAAACTGGCTAATCAGGTAATCTCCAGACCCAAGCTCAGACCTCCGCTTGTCCAGTCGCCAGTACCTCCAGGACTCCTGTATATCTCTCCCTTTGGTACTGTTGGATCCAGTACTCTCTTGGTTTGGGTAAGTTAGGTTAGATCAGGGTAAGTAAGGTTAGGTTCTGCCGATTTTTGGTAGGTTTAGTTTTGATTATGTTAGATTAAGTTAGGTTAGGCTTGATTAAGATTTAGAAAGATTAAATTAGGTTTGGTTATGACTGTTAGTTCTAGAATAGTTATGACTGGTAGTGCTAGAATTATTATGACTGGTAGTACTAGAATGGTTATGACTGGTAGTACTAGAATAATTAAAAATGATGGTGCAAGGATGGGTGACTGGTAGTGCAAGAATGGGTAACTTGTGGTGAAAGAATGGATGACTGGTGGTGCAAGGATGGGTGACTGGTGGTGCCAGGATCTGTGACTGGTGGTGCCAGGATGGATGACTGGTGGTGCAAGGATGGGTGACTGGTAGTGCAAGAATGGGTGACTTGTGGTGAAAGAATGGATGACTGGTGGTGCAAGGATGGGTGACTGGTGGTGCCACGATCTGTGACTGGTGGTGCCAGGATGGATGACTTGTGGTGCGACAATAAGCAGGACAGAAGATAGTACCGCCCACTCTGGCTCAGAGTATATAAGAATGAACCAGTAACTGGTCGCTCGCTCCTGCTGCTCGTGTTGGAGAACACGACACCCGCTTTTGCTGCTTGTGTTGGAGAACACGACACCCGCTCCTGCTGCTCGTGTTGGAGAACAAGACACCCGCTCCTGCTGCTCGTGTTGGAGAACAAGACACCCGCTCCTACTGCTCGTGTTGGAGAACACGACACAACAATGAGGATTGTTTTCACTCTCTTGTTTGGGGTGGCTTCTCTCACCGCCTCAGCTACTACATACCATGGGTAAGTCATCATCATTCATGGGTAAGTCATGTTCAACTATGGGCTAGTATTCTCCAGCAACTGGAGAATACTATTCTCCAACAAATGGTTAATAAAGTGTACGCCATCACCATCTATTGTTAGTCTTTCCTAATTATGGAATAATCATTATTAGCCATGACTAAGTCAACGTCAGTAATATGTTAGTCATTGTGACGTGAGTCAAGTATTTTACATTTTATTCGACTTTCGTCATACAAACATTTGTCATTCCTTCTGGACGAGTGAAATATAAGTTAAGAGTGTAGGAGTTCTGGGGCCCCACTGCTGAGTTCTGGGGCCCCACTGCTGACTTCAATCCGCCAGTCACTTTGAAGGGGGCTACTTCAGCCATGGTGACGTCACACCTGGCAGGGTGGCAGACGTCCGCAGACAATGGTCGTGTCTACTCATATGTTAATATTATAAAGAAGTATTGAAGTAATTCAGGGGTAAAGAAATCTACCCCTGCTGTGTCTGCCTTGTCCTTGCTCTTGCCTGCTGATTGCCTTGTTTTGTTGACTTGTGTTGACTTGTGTTCGTAATGGTCATCACTATTTATAGGCAAAACATCACGCATCGGCAAGTCACCACAGCAACTCGATAAATCATCACCATTCTGAGGTAAGTCATCACCATTCTGAGGTAAGTCATCACCATTCTGAGGTAAGTCATCACCATTCTGAGGAAAACCATCACCATTCTGAGGTAAGTCATCACCATTCTGAGGTAAATCATCACCATTCTGAGGTAAGTCATCACCATTCTGAGGTAAGTCATCACCAGTCACTGGAAACTTACGGTGCTGTCTGGAAAGTCAGCTCGTCCTTTCAAGAACAGACAACATGACACCGTTATAAAATCAGTCAGATGAGTGGCTGATGACGATTCGCAACTCACACTATTTTATCTTCTTTTATCTTATAGTTTTTTCTTTATAACCTAACCTGTCCTGTGACATTGTTATTTAGGAGGAAGTCTTGTGAAAGTAGAGGATTAAAACAAGAAGGTCTTTGTTTACTTTTTTCTCTGTTATCCATTCTAATGGGAAAATTGTTATTTATTATTTATGTAATTTTTTAAGAAGATGTTTTCAGTAAAAATGTCATACTTTTGACAAATAGGAAAAAAAAGTGTATTTTGATAAGTAAATTTAATAAAGTAATCCATTCTAATCAACTCGAACCTAACTGAGACTAACTGTGCAGTTGCTGGTTAGGTTAGGTCGAGGAACATTAGGTTAGGTTACGTCGAAGAACATTAAGTTAGGTTAGGTCGAGGAACATTAGGTTAGGTTAGGTCGAGGAACATTAGGTTAGGTTAGGTCGAGGAACATTAAGTTAGGTTAGGTCGAGGAACATTAGGTTAGGTTAGGTCGAGGAACATTAGTTAGGTTAGGTCGAGGAACATTGTTAGGTTAGGTCGAGGAACATTAGTTAGGTTAGGTCGAGGACATTACGTTGGTTAGGTCGGAAACATTAGGTTAGGTTAGGTCGAGGAACATTAAGTTAGGTTAGGTCGAGGAACATTAGGTTAGGTTAGGTCGAGGAACATTAGGTTAGGTTAGGTCGAGGAACATTAAGTTAGGTTAGGTCGAGGAACATTAGGTTAGGTTAGGTCGAGGAACATTAGGTTAGGTTAGGTCGAGGAACATTAGGTTAGGTTAGGTCGAGGAACATTAGTTAGGTTAGGTCGAGGAACATTAGGTTAGGTTAGGTCGAGGAACATTAGGTTAGGTTAGGTCGAGGAACATTAGGTTAGGTTAGGTCGAGGAACATTAGGTTAGGTTAGGTCGAGGAACATTAGGTTAGGTTAGGTCGAGGAACATTAGGTTAGGTTAGGTCGAGGAACATTAAGTTAGGTTAGTCGAGAACATTAGTTAGGTTAGGTCGAGGAACATTAGGTTAGGTTAGGTCGAGGAACTTTAAAGGTTAGGTTAGGTCGAGGAACATTAAGTTAGGTTAGGTCGAGGAACATTAAGTTAGGTTAGGTCGAGGAACATTAAGTTAGGTTAGGTCGAGGAACATTAGGTTAGGTTAGGTCGAGGAACATTAGGTTAGGTTAGGTCGAGGAACATTAGGTTAGGTTAGGTCGAGGAACATTAGGTTAGGTAGTCAGACACATTTTAGCATTGGCTTTAAAATATATTTCGAGAACATAAAGTTGTTAGTACTGAGGAATTAGATAGTAGTAAAATAATTGAGCGTTAAGTAAACATTGACCCAATTTTTTTTCGAGGAACATTAGGTTAGGTTAGGTCGAGGAACATTAGGTTAGGTTAGGTCGAGGAACATTAAGTTAGGTTAGGTCGAGGAACATTAGGTTAGGTTAGGTCGAGGAACATTAGGTTAGGTTAGGTCGAGGAACATTAGGTTAGGTTAGGTCGAGGAACATTAAGTTAGGTTAGGTCGAGGAACATTAGGTTAGGTTAGGTCGAGGAACATTAGGTTAGGTTAGGTCGAGGAACATTAGGTTAGGTTAGGTCGAGGAACATTAGGTTATGTAATCAAAAACACATTTTACCATTGGCTTTAAATATATATTTCTGCATAACAAAACGTTGTTAATACTGGAGAATTAATAATAATAAAAAACAACTGAGCGTAAAGTAAACATTGACCCAAAATACTTTTCTCAATGATTTTTTAACAGATTGCCAGAATTAATTAAGAGGGAGGTCGTATATTCTTCTGAATATTGTGTGGATGATTGATCTATACAAATAGCCGAAGAACAAGAAATAAAATTTACTGGGCTCAAAAAACATTATACATAAAAATAACAGAAAAAGGAATAAAAGTGCGGTCTGTTAAGAAAAATGTAAAGTAAAGTAAATTTTATTTAATTGCAGATTACATAGGTATTGGTAGTTACAATATAAATTGAGTGCAAGGAGAGCCACTGACATGCCATGGCATTAGGGGCAGCTTAATCTAGTAACTTAAAGACTATGTACATAATAATAGAGAAATGTATTGAGTTTATTCTAGTTAAAATTTGGTTTCAAATTACAATATGATGATATTATACTGTTAAAATTATTATATGATGATATTGAAATTGAGATTATCTTAAGGAAAATAACATTGAGCATTTTTGACATTAACTTATAGTATGAGTATTTAGTTTCGCGTGAGTATGGGGTAACATAATAGTAACATATTATTAAAAATTGAAATTATCTTATAGGAAAGTAATAATGAGCATTTTTCAAAGTAGTTTATAGTATGATTTTTTAGTTTTGGGTGAGTAGGTGGTTTTTGAGTTGAGTCTTAAATTGATTTTCAGACAAGGTTATCTTAATATTTACTGGTAATGAATTCCAGATTCTAGGGCCATTCATGCGCATAGAATTTTTACATAGGTATATAAAAAAGTGATCTGTGTCTTGTGTTGTGGTCATGAGTCCTATTAAAGTTGGTGAGGAGAATTTTGAGCTGAGGGTTTATATTAGAGTGTAAAGTTTTATATATGTAGTAGGCACAAGAATAAGTATGAATGTCCTTTACGGTGAGTAGTTTTAGACTTTTGAATAGTGGTGGAGTATGCTGTCTAGAGTGGGAATTTGTTATCATTCTGACTGCAGCCTTTTGTTGTGTTATGAGTGGTTTAAGGTGATTTAATGTTGTTGATCCCCATGCACAGATTCCATAGGTGAGATAAGGGTAGATAAGTGAATGATATAGTGCAAGGAGAGCCGATTGTGGCACATAATAGCGTATCTTTGATAATATGCCTACTGTCTTTGAGATTTTCTTGGAAATTTGTTGTATGTGTGTTTGGAATTTAATGCTACTGTCAAGGTGGATTCCTAGAAATTTTCCCTCTGTGAGTCTTGTGATGGGTGTACCATTGAGTGTTATGTTAAGTGGAACATATGCGGCTTTGTTTCCAAACTGTATGAAGTAGGTCTTGTCAGTATTGAGAGTAATGCTACTGTCATCCATGTTTATATTTTCTGTAATTCGGCATTAACAGTGTTGGCCAGTATAACTGGATTTGGGTGAGAGAAGACATATGTTGTGTCATCTGCAAATAAAATGGGTTTGAGTAGTTTGATGCATTCGGTAGGTCATTTATGTAAATGAGAATAGGAGTGGCCCCAGGACACTTCCTTGAGGGATCCGACTGTAATTTGTTGTGTGGAAGAGTTCACTCCTGTTGCATTTCATTAAAATTAAAATTGAATAAGCTGAAGAAACTGCCTCATTATTTATTATCTTCCTTTAAGGACGTGAACTGCTAATTTTAGGGAAGAATTTTCAAGAGGAAGCCGCCCAAAGCATTAGAAAGAGGACACATGGAAATTTTCTAGAGACGATATTAGAAAGGAAGACCTTACAATTGATAAAGCAAGCGATGAAGGAAATAGATATAACTGTAAGATTTTATTTTCAGTTAATATTGTTGAAAATTTTACTCTGAACTTAGAATCTTAACAATATTCCTAACTAAGGGTTTCAAGAGCTGCCTTAGATGTATTAACGGAACTCAGGTAGATGCCCGGTGGTCTGCTGCTAGAAAATCTGTTTATACGGAGGCCCTGGTCGATTCCCGGCTTTTTGGAAAAAACTGGATGACAATATTTTGAGGTCATATTACCTAGAGCATGGTACCTGGGTTGTTAGTCCCAAATGGTGAGTCGCATCCTGTGGAACAAATTAAGGACCCCAATGTAAATTTTAATATATGATAGCTTAATAAACGAACTGACTTTCTTAGTTCTAATCTATGGTTCTAAGAGTTCTGCCTAAAGATATTATCTTCTTTTACTTATAACTAAAAAAAGTATTGTTTAGCAAAATAATTGTAGATAAGTAAAACAAACCAATAAGTGGAGTAGTATCACAAGCGAACACTTGTTAGTTTAAACAAGATTTGCTCCACAAGTCACATGAAGCCCTTATCAGTCATGGGTAAGTCATTATCAGTTAAGGGTAAGTCACTACATGTCATGGGTAAGAAATCACTAGCCATGGGTAAGTCATCATCAGTCACTGGTAAGTCATTTTCATTCATGAGTAAGTCATCATCCATCACAAGTAAGTCATAACCAGAGTGGGGTAAATTATCACCAGTCTGGGATTATCCCCAACAATCAGGACCAATCATGAGCAAGATAACACTGTTTGTGGTGACAGTAGTATAAAAAATCGTTAAATTTCTATAAACATTTTCCACTGATGGTCCAGTGGGATATTAATGGTGAGTCTTCCATCACTGATCCTGGCAAAGTTGTGAGAAGGAGGGAGGAGAGAGTAAAGGATTCTTAGGCCTTTTCTTCTTTCCCTAGCAACATCATGGGTGAAGTTTCACCTGCAGATAGCATGGGAATAAGGAAAGGTGTTTCTATATCTGTTTTTCCCAAGTACTTTGATACTTGTAAAGTGTGCGTTATCAACACTGATACTGAGAAAATAGTGCGCATATTAGTCTTTAACTGTACATCATTTACTCTGTCTGACATACACTGTGTTAACGCGTTCATCTGTTAGTACGATGAATGTTCATATGTTTCTCTTCCAGATATGTTCATTGTTCATGTGTTCATCTTTGAGGTATACTCAGTGATTATGAGAAAGCCATATAACATGTACAAAGATACACAAAAAAACTAGTTCAAAATATTCACTTCTGAGTGAAAGAGAGAGAGCGTTACTATATTCACTTCGTTAATATATTCATTCAGGTAGCTTCTGAGTGGACGACAGAGGGTATTTGAATATTTACTCCAGTAGTTTCTGAGTGGAAGAGAATTCCCTAATATGTTCACTAGGATAGTTTCCTAGGTTGGAGGGAGGGGGTAAAGGAGGTTTTGTGTGTGAGGGGCTTGGATTTCCAGCAAGCGTGCGTGAGCGTGTTAGATAGGAGCGAATGGAGACAAATAATTTTTAAGACTTGGCGTACTGTTGGAGTGTAGGCAAGGTAACATTTATGAAGGGATTCAGGGAAACCGGCAGGCCGGACTTGAGTCCTGGAGATGGGAAGTACAGTGTCTGCACTCTGAAGGAGGGGTGTTAATGTTGCAGTTTTATAACTGTAGTGTAAGCATGTCTCTGGTAAGACAGTGATGGAGTGAGTGAGGAAAGTTTTTCTTTTTGGGTCCGCCCTGCCTTGGTGGGAGAGGGCCGATGTGTTAATAAAAATAAAATAAGTTTGCGAGAGAAGAGCGAGCATTTGTATATTCATTGAGATAGATTCTGAGTGGAGGAGTGAGAACGCTATTACTTTCTCTCAGGTAGTTTCTGAGTGGATGGTGGTGTCATCGTATGAAGTGGATGGTGGTGTCATCGTATGAAGTGGATGGTGGTGTCATCGTATGAAGTGGATGGTGGTGTCATCGTATGAAGTGGATGGTGGTGTCATCGTATGAAGTGGATGGTGGTGTCATCGTATGAAGTGGATGGTGGTGTCATCGTATGAAGTGGATGGTGGTGTCATCGTATGAAGTGGATGGTGGTGTCATCGTATGAAGTGGATGGTGGTGTCATCGTATGAAGTGGATGGTGGTGTCATCGTATGAAGTGGATGGTGGTGTCATCGTATGAAGTGGATGGTGGTGTCATCGTATGAAGTGGATGGTGGCGTCATCGTATGAAGTGGTATCATTTAACAGAAGCTACAACAAGCCGAGCTGTTCCGGTGAATAAGTTCTCCACGGTGTACCGCTGTGTCTGCTCACCATGTAATAACAGGCAGTGTGAACATAGAAACATGTTATTAAACCTAAAAGTTAGTACGATAGATGGTTTGTAGTGGAGCTAAACACAAAAGTATTTCACTCTATTTATTTATTATTAACACATCGGCCGATTCCCACCAAGGCAGGGTGGCCCGAAAAAGAAAAACTTTCATCATCATTCACTCCATCACTGTCTTGCCAGAGGGGTGCTTTACACTACAGTTATAAAACTGCAACATTAACACCCCTCCTTCAGAGTGCAGACGCTGTACTTCCCATCTCCAGGACTCAAGTCCGGCCTGCCGGTTTCCCTGAATCCCTTCATAAATGTTACTTTGTTCACACTCCAACAGCACGTCAAGTATTAAAAACCATTTGTCGCCATTAACTCCTATCAAATCCGCTCACACATGCTTGCTGGAAGTCCAAACCCCTCGCACACAAAACCTCCTTTACCCCCTCCCTCCAGCCTTTCCTAGGCCGACCCCTACCCCGCCTTCCCTCCACTACAGATTTATACACTCTCGAAGTCATTCTGTCTCGTTCCAGTCTCTCTACATGTCCGAACCACCTCAACAACTCCTCCTCAGCTCTCTGGATAATAGTTTTGGTAATCCCGCACCTCCTCCTAATTTCCAAACTCCGAATTCTCTGCATTATATTCACACCACACATTGACCTCAGACATGACATCTCCACTGCCTCCAGCCTTCTCCTCGTTGCAACATTCATCACTCATGCTTCACACCCATATAAGAGTGTTGGTATAACTATACTCTCATACATTCCCCTCTTTACTTCCATGGACAAAGTTCTCCATAGACTCCGAAGTGCTCCACTCACCCTTTTCCCCCTCATCAATTCTATGATTCACCTCATCTTTCATAGACCCATCTGCTGACATGTCCACTCCCAAATATCTGAATACATTCACCTCCTCCATACTCTCTCCCTCCAATCTGATATCCAATCTTTCGTCACCTAATCGTTTTGTTATCCTCATCACCTTACTCTTTCCTATATTCACCTTCAATTTTCTTCTTTTACACACTCTACCAAATTCATCCACCAACCTCTGCAACTTCTCTTCAGAATCTCCCAAAAGCAGAGTGTCATCAGCAAAAAGCAACTGTGACAACTCCCACTTTGTATTTGATTCTTTATCTTTTAACCCCACACCTCTTGCCAAGACCCTCGCATTCACTTCTCTTAAAACCCCATCTATAAATATATTGAATATCCACGGCGACATCACACATCCTTGTCTAAGGCCCACTTTTACTGGAAAATAGTCCCCCTCCCTCTTACACAGTCTAACCTGAGCCTCACTATCCTCATAAAAACTCTTCACTGCTTTCAGTAACCTCCTATTCCATACACCTGCAACATCTGCCACATTGCCCCCCTATCAACCCTATCATATGCCTTTTCCAAATCCATAAATGCCACAAAAACCTCTTTACCCTTATCCAAATACTGTTCACCTATATGTTTCGCTGCAAACACTTGGTCTACACACCCCCTACCTTTCCTAAAGCCCCCTTGTTCATCTGCTATCCTGCTTTCTGTCTTACTCTTAATTCTTTCAATAATAACTCAACCATACACTTTACCAGGTACACTCAACAGACTTATTCCCCTATAATTTTTGCACTCTCTTTTGTCCCCTTTGCCTTTATACAAAAGAACAATACACGCTCTCTGCCAATCCCTAGGTACCTTACCCTCTTCCATACATTTATTAAATAATAGCACCAACCACTCCAAAACTATATCCCTACCTGCTTTTATCATTTCTATCTTTATCCCATCAATCCCAGATGCCTTACCTCATTTCATTCTACCTACTGCCTCACGAACTTCCCCCACACTCCCAACTGGCTCTTCCACACTCCTACAAGATGTTATTCCTCCTTGCCCTATGCACGAAATCACAGCTTCCCTGTCTTCATCAACATTTAACAACTCCTCAAAATATTCCCTCCATCTTCCCGATACCTCTAACTCTCCATTTAATAACTCTCCTCTCCTATTTTTAACTGTCAAATTCATTTGTTCCCTAGGCTTCCTCAACTTATTAATCTCACTCCAAAACTTTTTCTTATTTTCAAGAAAATTTGTTGATAACATCTCACCCACTCTCTCATTTGCTCTCTTTTTACATTGCTTCACCACTCTTTTAACCTCTCTTTTTCTCTCCATATACTCTTCCCTCCTTGCATCACTTCTACTTTGTAAAAACCTCTCATATGCTAAC
Organism: Cherax destructor; assembly: GCA_009830355.1. NCBI lineage: Eukaryota > Metazoa > Arthropoda > Malacostraca > Decapoda > Parastacidae > Cherax > Cherax destructor. The sequence goes on along the minus strand of WNWK01012157.1, from coordinate 42,443 downwards.
TTTTTCTCCCTTACTACTCTCTTTACATCATCATTCCACCAATCGCTCTTCTTCCCTCCCGCACCCACTCGCCTGTAACCACAAACTTCTGCTGAACACTCTAACACTACATTTTTACATCTACCCCATACATCCTCGACCCCATTGCCTACACTCTCACTAGCCCATCTATCCTCCAATAGTTGTTTATATCTTACCCTAACTGCCTCATCTTTTAGTTTATAAACCTTCACCTCTCTCTTACTTACTGCTTCTATTTTCCTTGTATCCCATCTACCTTTTACTCCCACTGTAGCTATAACTAAAAAGTGTTCTGATATATTTGTAGCCCCTCTATAAACATGTACATCCTGAAGTCTACTCAACAGTCTTTTATCTACCAATACGAAGTCCAACAAACTACTGCCATTTCGCCCTACATCATATCTTGTATACTTATTTATCCTCTTCTTCTCAAAATATGTATTACCTATAACTAAACCCCTTTCTATACAAAGTTCAATCAAAGGGCTCCCATTATCATTTACACCTGGCACCCCAAACTTACCTACCACACCCTCTCTACATGTTTCTCCTACTTTAGTATTTAGGTCCCCTACCACAATTACTCTCTCACTTGGTTCAAAAGTTCCTATACATTCGCTTAACATCTCCCAAAATCTCTCTCTCTCCTCTACACTCCTCTCTTCTCCAGGTGCATACACGCTTATTATGACCCACTTTTCGCATCCGACCCTTATTTTAATCCACATAATCCTTGAATTTACACATTTATATTCCCTCTTCTCCTTCCATAACTGATCCTTCAACATTATTGCTACCCCTTCCTTAGCTCTAACTCTCTCAGATACTCCTGACTTAATCCCATTTATTTCTCCCCACTGAAACTCGCCTACCCCCTTCAGCTTTGTTTCGCTTAGGGCCAGGACATCCAACTTCTTTTCATTCATAACATCAGCAATCATCTCTTTCTTATCATCCGCACTACATCCACGCACATTCAAACAACCCAGTTTTATAAAGTTTCTCTTCTTCTCTTTTTTAGTAAATGTGTACAGGAGAAGGGGTTATTAGCCCATTGCTCCCGGCAATTATTGGCTTTATATTTTAAACCTACTGTAGTGCTTCAGACAATATTAAAGTGTTTTTCTGATTCAAAATTATATTGTTAGAATATTATATTTTTTTGTATTAAGCCACTTCATAACTTTTTCCTTACAAAGGGAAATTAATTTTTTTCTTAAACGAGAAATGAGACAATTTTCTTAGTTGTGGTATCATCTTCGCTCTGTGCTGGATACCGTCTAGGACTCTAGGTTATTTTGTATATATTCTGTCGCAATTATGGTGATCAGAACTGCACTAAATATTCAAGAATAATTACTGACAATTGAATTGTGAAACTGATTTTATCGGATCCAAGCCCGAACGAACTACGTATGAAGCCTAAATTTCTGTAGGTCTTTTCACTGCTTAAGCACATACAATGATGGCATTTTTATAAATAAATTATATAAAATACCGATACAATGGAAAAATAAACACATAAGCAGTATAATGTGATCCTTTATTGACAACGTTTCGCCCACGCAGTGGGCTTTATCGAGTCACAAACAGATCTACCTGGATAAAAGATACATGAGTATTTATAGGATTTAGTCAGGTGGAGAATTCTGCATGTGACAGTCTTCAAAGTAGGGTGACAGAGTCTAAAATCTTGGATAGCTTTAAAAAAGAGATTGGATAAGTATATGGGTAGACCTTCTGCATTGTTCCATTCTTAAGTTCTTATGTGGTATAGCGATGAAGAACTTTCTTGGCAATAGGTTCAGCTATGTTGTAGAAGCCGTTGTTCTGGTTGAAGTTGTTGGACATGCAAATAAGTGATGATTCCAGGATTCTTCGGTACTGAGTGTTGTCTTCTCTGGCGATGAGTCTTGCGTTTCTGTAGTTGATTAAATGGTTGTGTGAATTTCGGTGTTGAACACAGGCATTCCTTGAGTCGTCAGAGCTGCCTGCGTACTGGTGTTCTGAAATATGTGTTTGGAGGACTCTGGATGTTTCGCCGATGTATAATTTGCTGCATTCATTACAAGGGATTGTGTTTTGGCGGATGTCAGCTGGGACGGGATGATTAAAAGGTATGATAGCTATTGGAAATTGAATGTAAGTTTACTTCAAGGAGTTGGTGCGGGAGAGAGCTTTGCTGAATGGTGGCAGGAGCAATGGGAGAGAGGTCAGAATGCGGGGGACTTACTGAGTTGGTGGGAAATGTGGGCAAAGCCGTGTATCAGGAAGTATTATACGAAAATGGGCAGGGAGGAGAATTGGGGAAAATTTGGGTTACAGAGGTACTTGGAGGGTCAGCTGGAGGGTTGCTACAAAAGGGGAGGGAATTCTAGAAGGTCGTCTGCGAGATTTGCAGAATGAAAGATTTAATGCGACACGAGTCAGAGGAGGGCTAGAGGAGGTCTTGTGGGGCGACAAGCCATCGGCCTGTGTGTTCCGACGTTTTAGGAAGCGGCAAAGGGACACAACTATGATGACATTAGAGGTGTGTCAGGAGTTGGGGGGTATAGGGGGGGACAATTGCTAAGAACTACAGAAGGGTTAAGGAGTATTTGCAGGAGGGAGAGGGGGGTGAGGGAAAGGGCAATAATAGTGGAAGGAATTAGGTGTATTGTTAGTAAGGAAGACAGGATGGACATGGAGGAAGAGATTAGCAAGGACGAGGTATGGGAGGCAGTGCAGGGTTTGAGCAAAGGGAAGGCCCCTGGATTAGATGGTCTCCCTAATGATTTCTATGTGCATAATTGGGAGACCCTAAGGGATTGCTTAGTTAAGGTGTTCAATTGCATGAAGAATGAGAAGGTATTGGGAAGTATGCAGAACACTGGGGTTGTGGTATTGGTGAAGAAAAAAGAGAAATGTAGGACGATGAAGGATTATAGATTTATTACTTTAATGTGTGCTGATTATAAGATCTTTGCTAAGTTGCTAGGTAATAGGCTTAAAAAAGTGTTGGGAATGGTCTTACATAAGGGGCAATGTGGGATTCTGGGTAGAAGCATGGGCGTGGGTCATGGTCAAATTAGGGATTTTATTGAGAGTAGGGAAGGGGGGGGGTGTTGGGTATCGAATGGAGTTCGGCTTATGATAGCGTGGAAAGGAGTATGTTGTATGATATCATGAGGCGGCTGGGTTTTGGAGATGAATTAGTTGGCTTGGTCGAGACTCTGTATGGGGGAGCCAGGGTTAGGGTACAGGTAAATGGTAGGATGGGATGGGAGGTGCCTATGGATAAGGGATTGAGACAGGGATGCCCCTTGTCCCAAGTTTTGTTTGCATGCTTGCAAGATCCCTTTAATCATTTAGTTTCAGGAGGGGTGGCTGAGGGAAAGGGGGGGATGCAGGGATAGTTGGATATGTGGATGATACCACAGTACTGGTGAGAGATGTAGAGGAGTTAGAGAATGTGGGGCGTATTGTGGAGATTTTTGGGAAGGCTACTGGAATGAAGGTAAACTATGCGAAATCTAAATTGTTAGAGGTAGGTGGGTGGGTAGGGGGGAGGGTAGGGGAGGGACAGGGGTGGGCTATGGTGGAGCAGGTGAAGATTTGTGGGGTGATGTACCGAGCGGATGTGGTGGAGGCCCGGGAGGTTAATGCAGGGATGTTGGTGCGGAAGGCAATTAAGCGCATGGGTGGTTGGAGGCCTGGGGATGTCACATTGCATCAGAGGGTGGTGATCGTCAACTCTTTAGTGTTTAATAATCTATGGCATGTGGCGGCAGTGTTTCCCATTATTTTTTAGGATGTAAGGGAATTGCAACGAAGGGTTTTTCATTATATATAGGGTTATGGGAGGGCGTGGTTGAGTAAGGACTTGGTAATGACGAGGGTACAACAGGGAGGTTTGGGGATTATCCCATTAGCGTTTGCAGTGTGTTTACATTAAGCATCGATACCTCAGGGTGGGTGGGGTGTGTGGGAAATGGGTGGGATTGGTTGTGGAAGTTGTTCAAAGGTGGTGGAAGGGGAATGATTTGAGGGAGTGTGAGGGAATGTTGAGGAGTATCATGGTGGTTAGCGAGCCAAAGAGGGTATCAGCGAGCCTTCTGGGCTGGGGGGGTGCAGGGGTAGGTGTTGCAGGGGCAAGCGATATACCCAGTGTATGATTGGAAGGGTATATGGAAAGGATTGAGGAAGTTGTGGCTAAAACCCAGGGTACAGGAGTTTATGTATAGGTTTCTAATGGGGATCATTGCATCGAAAAAGCGATTTTGTACCGCATGGGGATAGGGGAAGGAGGGTATTGCGATAGGTGTGTGTAGGAGGACATGGCATACCATGCAGTATATTTTTGTTCCTTTTTGGGCGTAGTGCGACCTTGTGGGCTTTAGGCTTTGATGTGGGAGGGGTGGGAGGGGAGGTGAGAAGGGCAGTCTTGTATTTGGTAGCAGACTACTTGTATGTGTCATGGAGAATGAAGGGGGTGTCGGGGTAGTATAGAGTCAAGGCCTTAGCTGCTGTGTTTTACAGGACAAAATGCACAAATAGGGATCTTTATGGTCGGAAGTGGGATTCGGCTTTTTCTGTGGGTTATCGGGACGTGTCTGTGGCTGGGTTGTTAGAGATGTGTGGGGCGGGGACTTAAAGGGGCTGGCTGGCGGGGAAGGGGGTGTATACATGGTGGTTAAGGGTGTATGAAGGATGGGCAGGGGGAAGGGGGAAACAGTGGACTTGTGGGCGTATGACACAGCTCGGAGGTATGTATGTGTGGTATGACGGGAGACGGGGAGGAGGGTACCCCAATAGAGGGTAGGTGTCAGGGGTAATCGTGGGGGGTTTTCGTCATAACCTGCTGGATTTGGTGATGTGTGGTTATAGGGTTAGCATGTTTCAATTGTGAGACGTTTTCTATATGATGTGAGTTCTCATATGTCTCATCGTTGTGTCTTACCTCTAAGGAATACAGATAGGGTCAGGTTAATTGTGTGTTGGAAAATGTATGCCTTAGATAGATAGTGTTTGTAGGACTACCACATTGGTTTACTGTATGGGATGCACGATTTCAGCTTTACTATACTGCATCCTGGGGGAAAAAAATTTGCATCCCCTTACCTGTGTCATTGTCTTGTATTAAATGTTTCTGCATTGGAGGTGTGTAAGAGTAACGTGGGGATCAGTATGTACTTGTGGATTGGTTCTTTTCTGCTTAATATGTTCCTTCTGAATATTTCTGCTTACTTCTCCTGTGTACCTTCACACCCGATGTTTAATGATCAATAGTGTGTGTGGAATTATACATGAAGGCATTTTTGTACTTCTCATTATTTTTGTCTCATTATTGTGCTTTATATTGTCTTATGTCTTTGTAATAAAATAAAATTTCCTCGGGTTATTGTCTGTACAATACAGACATAAAAGTAATATGTCCCCAGGCCAGGATAAATTTTGTAATATGTCATAGAGTAAAATTTTTCTTTTATGCACGTTTATGTAAAAATTTTTTTTTTTTTTTTTGCCCTTTGGGGTTTTGTTTCCCTTCCGGAATGTCATCTTTTTCCCATTCTTGTGTGTTATGTATTGGGGTTCCATATTTGTTTTTCTGTATGGTATAGTTTTGCATTACGTATGGTTTCTTGAGTAAGATTGTAACTTTACAGTTTATTACTTTGTATGATGCTTCTGTATTTGTCATGTAGTATTGTATTTTTTTTTTCAAAAAAAAAAAAAATTTACACTTTTTCCAATTTCTTGATTGCTTGACCAGGAGTAGGTTCCAAATTAATGACAAATACTCCTTACTTCGATGCCAAAATGCTATTCTTTGATTTGCCAGACGTGCATTTGCTGCAACAGTTATTTGGATGACATGCACCTCAGTGGATATGCTCAGTGTGATACTCACTCCATGGTCCTTCTCCTTGAGTCGCCTTCGCGACCTTTGCCCCTTAGCCTGTATTCAATCTGAGGTCTTCTTCTTTGTCCTTCCCCAAGCTTCATAACTTTGCTCAGGAGCCACTTGTCAGACCAGTAATGTAGCCTGTCCAGATGCCTTTGTAGCCTTTCCTGGTCCTCGTCCGCTTGAATATTTCTCAAAAGTTTCAAGTTGTTCCTTTCAGCCATGTCATTCACATGTTATTACGAACACAGGTAGAGTATGGCCTGCGACCTGGACAAAATGGGATTCAAAGTGGAGCAAACAGAACTCAACAATAGTATATGACTTTTATTTTACTTCACCAGATAAAATTTGTCAAATATATACAAATATGTTCAATACATACAGATGAGGAATAGTAAGTGTACACCATGGTGAAAAATGATGGCCAAATCAGAAGCCAAAGAATGCACCGTGCTCAACCAGCAGCTCAGGCAAGTCTGTCAATTCGCTTGGCACAAGTGAACCACGTTGCTTCAGCTCTGGCTGGCTTGTCTCTGATTGGCCAATGAACCAAGGTACCAGCACTGAACCAGGACCTGGTTCGCTGGTTGGGAGGCAGCCTATATGGGAGTGTGACATACGCCGAATGAAATGTAACATACTCGTAGCATGCCACACCCCCACCCCAAAAGGGTTCTAAAAGCCTGAACTAGGCTTCACCTCCACGGGTAGTGTGCCGCCATGGCACTGAACAACAATGGAACCGTCTTCCCTCTCAACCATCCAAATCATTAGATAGGGTTCAACTTTCAAGAGACTCAGACTCTCCCCTAGAGTGAGACAGCAGACAGTAGGGGAGCAGAATGTCCCCTCACTAAAAAAAATACCACTAGCATTTTTATGAACATTCTTTAGAAAAGGGAGGATAAAAAGAAGAGCTTGCTACCATATAGTCCTTATCACATCCTAAGCTAAATATAAGATAATGTGTCTGCTAGCACGTTATTGTTGCCAGCTATGTGGATAATTTTGATGTTGTAGGGCTGCAGTGTGAGACTTATCAACTAGTATCAGGGCCAGGGCTTCTTTCTCTATTGTAAAATAAGCCTGTTGATGAGCCTGATACTTGGCCGAGAAATATGCTACAGGCTGTAACCACTCCACATCAGATGAATATAAAAGTACTGCTCCTACCCCTGATTCGTATGCATTAACCTGTAACACAATAGGTTTTAAAAAATCGGGAATCAGGAAAATAGGTCCTCTACAGAGTAGCTGTTTGGATCTGGTAAATGCTTCTTGGAACTCTAGGGTCCACTGAAATTTCTATTTCGCACTGGTAAGAGAGGTTAGGGGGCTACAACATCTGCAAGGTTCCTACAAACTCGCCTGTAGAAACCAACCATACCTAAAAAATGCTGGAGGGATTTACTATCATGATGCACTGGATAATGTTTAATTTTAGCAAATTTAGGGGCTTCAAGTCAGGAAACATGATGGTTCCAAGTATCGGAAACTATTACTATATTGTCCAGATAAGCTGTCGTGCCTCCAAGTCCTTTAATAGCCTGATGGATCAGCCTCTGGAACGTGGCAGGTGAGTTCCGCATTCCATATGGGGTCACTGTGTTTTGATAGTGACTTCCAGAAATTACAAAGGCAGAGATTTCCTTCGCTTTATCTGTCAAAGGTACCTGATAGTAACCTTTGTCTACCCACAAAGTTCACTATAACTTCCAAACATGGCAGAGGGTAAGCATCTGGAACAGTGACTTTAATCACTTTACGGTAGTCTGTACACATTCGAAAACCTCCATCAGACTTCTTAACAAGGATGCACGGTGAAGCCCACTGACTGGACTCCTCCTCCACTAGTCCATGTTCTAACAGAAATGCTATCTCCTGCTGATGTAGCCTCTGTTTTTCAGAATTAACTCTGTGGGGTAAGAGTTTAATAGGCTTAGTATTACCGACATCTACATCATGATATCCTAGGGTACATTTTTCGGAACATCCGAAAATATGCCAGGATAAGCTTGTAAGAGGTTAGTTAGGTTTGTTATTTGATCGTTAGAAAGTCCCAACATTAAGGAGCTAGGGTCCTGGAGAAAGACTGAGTTAGGGGTTTAATTTGAATCTCTGGAATGGCATGCAAGGAATCAAGGTCGTCTACAGAGGCGGAGGACAGAGTCATTACTGGGACTTTAGGTGGGCTAATAAACATTTTAATCTGGTTAATGTGGTAAATTTTTGTGGGCTTATCAAGGGGAGCTACCAAAAAATTTACATTAGAAATTTTACTTATTATTTGCATTGATCCTATGAATCTAACTTTAAGGTGTGGCCACATAGAGTTTCCTGCCCCAACACCTTGTCTCCTTGATTAAAAGAGCGAAACTTTGCATTTCTGTCAGACCTCTGTTTCAGTGTTTTGCACAGATTTTAAGTTAGCTTTAGCCAACTGATGGGCCACCTGCAACCTTGAAGAAGGGTTGTAGAGTGCTTTGCAGGCGTCTTCTCCCATCCATCCTTCCTTGAGCATTCGTAGGGGACCTCTCATACTGTGCCTTGAATTATAATTATAATTATAATCAAAAGAAGCGCTAAACCACAAGGGTCATACAGCACGGCAAGGTAGGACAGGATGCAGGGAGAATAGATTGTAAGCGGGAGATGGATGATTAGTAGGGTATGGAGTGCAGCAGGACAGTGGATAGTGCAGGGATAGAGGGTAGCAAGAGATCGAGGTAAAAGGGACTGAGGGAGTAAGTCAGTTTCTGTCAAAAAGTCAATGAGAGAGTCAGGATTAAAGGAGGGTCCATCAGCAAGAAGGGAAGGTAAAGAAAGGGCCACACAGCGAAGATGCCGTTGAAGGTAAATTCTGCATGCTCGTTGATAGAGTGGGCAGTCCAACAGAATATGTCGAACAGACACTGGAACCTGACAATGCTCACAGAGAGGGGCAGGGAGCCTCTCCATGAGATACCCGTGAGTAAGACGAGTGTGGCCGATGCGAAGACGGGAGAGTGTAGTTTCCCAACCCCGACATTGGTGACAAGAAGAAGGCCAGAAACCTATAATCGGTTTAATAGAATGAAGTTTGTTATTTAGCAGGTCAGACCAGCGTTGTTGCCAACGGGTGCGAAGGTGGGTAGCAATGACCGCAAAATAGTCCGTGAAAGGAACACCTCTATATGAAACTGGAAGGTCATGTACTGCTGACCGCACAGCAGTGTCTGCCTGTTCATTGCCCTGTACGTCAACATGACCAGGGACCCAACAAAAAACAATATCTTTGTGCTTGCTAAAGATACGGCGTAACCAAAGGTGGATACGAAGAACTAGGGAGTGAGGTGTATCAATTTTACGGATAGCCTGTAAAGCACTAAGGGAGTCTGAAACGACCACAAATGGTGACACAGGCATAGATGCAATACGGATAAGTGCCACAAGAATGGCATACAATTCAGCCATAAAGAGGCTAGCCGAGGGTAACAGATGCCCTCGCACGACGCTGCGAATCCGACACCGTCAGATGACTTTGAACCATCAGTGTATACTGCGATGGCATAGGAAGTGGTCTAGAAAAAAAGAGCGAGAAGCCGCCGTAGGTAGTTGGACTTTCGTGCAAGGTAGAAGAATAGAACAGACACGGACAGCAGGAACTTCCCAAGGGGGTAGGGGAAAGGGAGATGTCACATGAACGTATAAAGGTGTTAGTTGAAGGGAAGACAAGAGTGAATGTAGACGAAGAGAAAAGGGACGAAGTAAACAGGGGCGACGGACAAATAAAGAGCGCCTACTAACATCTGTGACAATCCTATATATGGAAGGATTACGGAGGTCATGGGAGCGAACATAATAGCGAATGCAATGTGCAAGGATAGAATGTTCACTTCTACATAGAGGCTCTCAACTGGGGAAGAACGAAATGCACCAAGGCATAAACGCAATCCCTGGTGATGAATGGGATTAAAGCTGGAAAGAGTAACAGGGGAGGCCGCCGAATATATCTGGTCACCATAATCGAGTTTCGATAAAATTAGGGCTGAATGCAGGCGGAGGAGAGTGCTACGATCAGCCCCCCACGAAAGATGTGCGAGGGTTTTTAGGAGGTTCAGCCGGCTATGACAAGTTGCCTTCAGAGAGGTAATGTGAGGTTTCCAGGACAATCGACGGTCAAACAGGAGGCCGAGAAACCTGACTGTATCACGTTCTGGGATACGTGAGCCGTATAGGTACAACGGATGATCAGAGACCACTGAACGTCTAGTAAACGTAATTTGATGAGTTTTGCTACTAGAAAATTTAAACCCATGAGAGGTGGCCCAATAGGAAACTCGGTTGATGGCATGCTGGAGGGAAACTGCAATGAGGTGACAGTCAGCACCCGCACAAAGTCATCCACATAAAGTCATCCACATAAAGCGATGACCAAATGTTGGATGGGAGAACTGATGCCAGATTATTTATAGCAAGGAGAAATAGTGTTGTGGCCAGAACACAACCCTGGGGGACACCTTCAGCTTGGACAAAGTCCGGGGAAAGCTCATTACTAACCCGGACATGGAAATGTCTTTCAGTTAAGAAAGCCTTAAGAAAAAATGGTAGATTGCCTCGGAGGCTTAAGAAGTGGGCCTGGGCCAAGATATTATACTTCCAAGTTGTGTCATAAGCCTTCTCAAGATCGAAAAAGATGGCGATAACCGAGTGATTATTGGCAAAGGCATTACGAATATATGTATCCAAGCGCAGTAAGGGGTCAATGGCAGAACGGCCCTTACGAAACCCATATTGACAAATGGAGAGACTACTGTGAGTCTCTAAATACCACATCAAACGTCTATTAACTAGACGTTCCATCACCTTGCAAACTGTACTGGTAAGAGCGATGGGACGGTAGTGGGAGGTATCATGTCCCGTAGTACCCGGAAGAACAATAGCAGACTTCCACAGTTGGGGAATAACTCCTTGCGACCATATCAGATTAAAGAGTCGTAAGAGGACAGTAAGAGCAGACTGATGTAAATGCTGTAGCATACGAATATGTATGCCGTCTGGCCCAGCTGCCGATGATCGGCAAGCAGAGAGTGTTGCTTCCAGTTCTTGAAGGGTAAAAGGCACATTATAAGATTCTTCTCTGAGAGAAGAAAAATCAAAGGGCTTTAACTCGCTGGCAGACTTAGAAGAAAGGAACGAGGGGCATAGATGGAGCCCCTGAGAAATGCGGACCAGATGATTACCAATTTCAGTGGCAACGGCAAGAGGGTGTGCTATATCGACACCAGCAACCTGAAGAACAGGAGCTGGGTTGGGGTAAAATTTACCACTCAATTTCCGTACTTTCTTCCAGACTGCACTCATTGAGTAAGCCGAAGTGACCTAGAAACGTAATCTCGCCAGCAAGTGTATTTAGCGTCATGTATGACACGGCGAGCAATTGCTCTCTTCTGCTTAAAATCAAGGAGTCTCTCTGTGGTTCTGTTATACTGATACCTGCCCCACGCAGCGCGTTTCAAACGTGCCAAGGCACGCACTTCTGAGAATGTTTGCCCGAGGTTTGGGGGATAGAATGTGAAGCTGCCGTGAAGACAGAGGACGAAAAGAGATGTAAAACCTCATCAATGGAAGATGAGGAAGGAACCTCATGAAAGGCAGTAAGTTGTGCGTAAAGGTCCCATTTCGCCAGGTCAAATTGCCACCATGGGCTACGAGGAGGTGGAGAATACGAAGGGGACCTAAGGATGATTGGGAAATGATCGCTATCATGTAAGTCCGGGAGGACAGACCAGGTTGATGAAGAGCAGATGCAGGAGAAAGAATGAGTTCGGGGATCAAAATGGGTAGGAGTACCCGTATTTAAAACATGGAGGGGGAGAGAAGCAAGAAATACCTCCAACTGAACGCCACGGGAGTCACAGTGCGACCCTCCCCAAAGAAAATGGTGTGCGTTAAAATCGCCAAGTAATAGAAGGGGTGGCGGCAAGGAAGAAACCAGAAAATCAACATCTGGGATAGACAATGCTCGCGAAGGGGAGAGATATAAAGAACAGAGTGTATGCCACTTATTCAAGTGGATACGGGCTGCGGTGTAATGTAGAGAAGAATGAACATAGAGCTGATGGTATGGAACACTAGTGCGTATAAGAAGAGCACTTTCGTTAAAGGTTCCATCAGAAAAAGGATCCGATGAATATAACAAATCATAGCCTGAAAAGGGCCGGATAACAGAGGATTGCAATTTGGGTTCTTGCAAACAGACACCAACAGGGGAAAACTGAGAGAGCAACACCTGAAGCTCACCCCGGTTACCCCTGAGGCCTCGGATATTCCACTGCAAATAAGCCATGATTTATAGAGAGAAAGATAGAAGTCGAAGTTAGAGGTATCTATGGACTAGGGTTAGAAAAGTCCACGTGTGGAGGCAGCGTAAGACTCGTAATCAGAGAAGGAGTGGGACGTTGTGAAGGAAGGCGGGGTGTAGACGAAGAGAGAGGAGGAGGAACCGAAGGGGGTGTCCATCAACGTTCCAGACTCTGCAATAAATTCTGGGATAGCTTCCAGATTTTCGGAAGACAAAGATGCAGAATGTGGGACTACATTAGAAATGGAAGGAGAGTGAGCAACCATCGGGGAGACTATAGACTGTTCTAAAGTAGAGGGCGAGGAGATGGAAAAGGAAACTGTCGAAGGGGCTTGGGAGGGGACAGGAGTGGAAGAGGCCTGGGGAGGGACAGTCAGGGAAGGAACTTGAGAGGGGACAGGGGATGAAGATATTGAACGAGGAGAAGGATGAACCTCCACACACGTTACAGAACTAGTCGGAGGCGAAGAACCCGGCAATAGAGATTTTTTGCCAGACTTATGAGAAGAAGGGGGGCGCTGAGACTTAGGTGGGGGATGAGAGCGTGTAGACATAGAACTGTGCGAGTGAGTAGAGGAAGGAGAGTGAACAGTATGGGATGCCGAGGTAGGAACCTCGGAGCCAAGAACAGAAAAAGGATTCGAGACAGGGGTGACGAAGGATGTTGTAACCACAGAGGAAGTCGAGGAAGTTGGGACCCCAGAAGTGGGGCGACGTTTAGCAATGCGAGAATAGGAAATATGGGGAAGTCTCCCTTGAAGGCGTAGATGAGAGACGGCCATAGCATATGAGAAGCCTTCCGCCTCTTTGAGACAACGGATTTCCCGCTCATTCAGGTAAACCTGACAATGGCGAGAGTATGATGGATGTGCCTCATGACAGTTAAGGCAAGAGGGAGGTAAAGTACAAGAAGGACTGGCATGGTCGTCGACACCACACACTGGGCATTCGGCCATGGACCTGCAATATTTCGCTGGATGACCAAAACGCCAGCAGTTTCTACACTGTTGTGGTGTAGGGGTCACTTTTCGAACTTGTAAACGTTGACCTGCAATGTAGACCGAAGGTGGGAGTTCACGGCAGTCAAACGTTAAACGAGCTATATTGCATGGAAAACGTCTTCGCTTATTGGCAGAGAGGACAAAAATGTCAACCATAAGGATAGGGAGTTCTTGGAGCTCAAGCTGCTCCAAAATGTCATCATCACATGTCTGGAAATTCCGTTGGACAATGGTGTATTGTAAAATGACAGTACCACTACAAGAATTAAGAGAATGATGCTTGTCTATAGTGATAGGAATAGTATCTATGGTCGTAAGAAGAGAAAGATCGCGAGCTTGGCCAGCATTCTGGACCATGATGATGCAAGTGCCGCTCTGGAGAGCGTGAAATGAGATATCTTTACCTACATGGCGTAGGAGAGCTTTACCAATACTATGATCAGAAAGATAGGTAATTGGAGTAGTCGGTCTTAGAGTAAAACACTTTGTCCATTGAGTAGTGTGAAACAAAGTGTTTAAGGGTAGTGCGTGACATGGTCGTTTCTGAGATGAATGAGAAGGAAGTGTCGAATCGTCATGTAAGGGTCTTGGTCGTTTGGATGTGGGACCGGGGGTGGTCCAATGGGTGGCGGGCGAGCGATCCAAAAATTGCCGCACCGTCGAGGGAGAAGCCAGAATCAAGGTCAGAGAAGAGTGAAGGTCAGATATGTCAAAAGGGCCTGTCGGAACCCCGGTACCTGAAGCAGGTGACGAACCTGCACCAGCAAGAGGTGCAGGGGTATTAGAGATGTTAGAAGAGTTGTCCATTAACAAGGCAGGGTCAGTACTGGGTGCGGTATCAGGAAGAGGCCCAGGGGTAGGTTCACAGGTTGTTAACTAGGCTGACCGTGGCTAGAGCATCCATGGTTAGGTTTCTTCTTTCTTTTTGTTTTTAAGAAAAAAAAAGAAAGAAGAGAAGAAAATAAAAATAAAAAAAAAAATAAAAAAAGGGGGAAACGTGGAGGAATAGCTCCTAGGAGGAATGAAAGGGGCGTAAATCACCCTCCGCGCCCAAGAGGACCTCAACATCGCAAGTACGGTAGATGCTGCATGGAACCCATGCCATACCCTACCCATCATGCTAGTAAACCAGCGATCCGGGATAGCAACCTCACATCCACCGAGCCATCTCGGCGGACAAAAGAGAGGGCGGCCGGATATCCGCCACAAAGCATACCGCCTTCAGTCACCACCCCTGGAATCTGAAAGGTGGCCTCCAGAGATACACCCGTTGCCCGAAAGATACCCAAAGCCACCCCCCGGGAGATCAGAGAGGGAGGGGCATCCCCGGGTGATCCAGATTCCACGGCAAACTACACCACCGCCAAGAACCTCAACGGAAAGGGGCAGACCACGGTACCCTTCCCCCTACCTAGGAACTAGAATGCCTGTGGAGGGAAGCTCCCAGGAGAAAAATGGGAAGGAAATAAGGGAGGGATGAGGAGGAGGAGGAGGAAAGGGAAAAGGGAGGATGGGGAAGATGGGAAAGGGAAGGGGGGATTAGGGGGTAATTATATTCGGTCTGAGGAAGAAGACCAAGAGGTCCAATTCCTCAGACCGATAGCCTCTTTACCACGACAAGGAGCCCCCCTTAAAGAGGGCCACATGCTATAATATGGTGTCATACAACCCTCTACTTTTTTTCTGGTTCATCTCAAGGGGGGATTGTATTTATTTTCAATAAGGGTTGGGGCCTATTTGATTTATCGATGGGACAGTTAGATTTTACATGGCCAGGTTTGTGACAGCAATAACATACTACCTCAGATTTTAACTTGGCTCCCTGTTGATTTGTGGCTGGAGCCACTCAGGTTTCTGACGCCGTTGTTAACTAGGCTGACCGTGGCTGGCGTCATTGTTCACTTTCAGCCTGCCACTTCGTCCTCCATTCAGGGACTCGTCCACGACGATCTCTGTTCATACAAGCATATTGGGAAGAAAGATTAAACCGTCCGGACATGGAGCGGTTGGCCTCAAATGTGTCAGCATGCCTGGCTGCCTCTCATGCACTTGCCAATGAATGACCTTCAAGAAATACTCTTAGAAACCTTTGGTCTGACAGATTCCAGCAGGTTATCCACCAAAAGTAGCTGCACTAAGTCAATGAAATTAGCGACACCACTGGCCTTGTACCACTTTGTGAAGTTTTTGGATTGCTCTCTCATAAAGTCTACATGAGACTGACCCGGCTGACGCTTGCACAATTTGAACTCCCTCTTATACTTGGTGGGAATTCACTTATATGCCCCTAAGAACAGTTGTTTTAACGACATGATAATTCACTGATCAAGAACCAAAATGCTTCCGAGATCAGAGTATCAATTTCCAACTAATTTTAGGTCACTGATAATGAATATCATGGTTAAAATTGTTTGTTAGCTCTACTTTTCAATATAGACCTACGTGTTACAACAGGTTGCTTGCGGCAGTGTGTTTTTTACCACACTCACAGTCTCACTGACCTTCATTATTGTTCCAGCAGTCATACAAGGTGGTTGTGCTGTCCAAGTTTATATTTTGAGGTGAAAGGTTGGTGATTTTCTTAGCCAAACACTTTTTAAACTTAAATAAATATTCACTGAGCAAGCTATTGATATGCATGTGAGGCATATCATATTAATTTTATTTTCCTACTGAATGATATAAATACTTCTGCTTAGCTGTCATGCTCTGTATTATAATGATAAATTAATGAATAAATTTTATGTTTATCTTCTAATTGTTTGTTGTTTTCTTCTTTCAGATGCCTCGTACTTGTGTGAATATTGTAGACAACTTCTGCTACATTTGTGGTGAGGTGACCTTAACATCACAGAAGCGCCGTATAACTGCTATGGTTAGAAAGTTATATCACCTATATTTTGGATGCAAGATTGGTGATCAGGATAAGAACTGCCCTTCACACATATGCTGCTATTAACTTTGTAAAAGCTATGGACAAATCAGGTCAGGGATTCAAGTATTTAACATTAAAATTCCCCTCACTGAGCGACGCTAAGATAAGAGAGGGAGTCTTCAGTGATCCTCAGATTCGAGAGCTTTTTAAACATGGTGACTTTGAATCAGACCTTCATGGGGAGGAGAAAGCTGCTTGGGAAGCATTCAAGTTAGTGGCGAAGGGATTTCTCGGAAACAGAAGGGAAGGCAACTATGAAGAATTGGTGGAAAACCTCATCAAGACTTATTAGAACATGTTCGTCACTAACTACCCCACAGCGAACTGTGGGGTAGTTAGTGACGAACATGGTGAAAGGTTTCACGAAGATATTTCAACCATGGAAAAATGGTACCAGGGCAAATGGGGCACAAGAATGCTTGCAGACTATTGCTGGACATTGGTAAGAGATGATTCTTCAGCCCACTATAAGCGTCAAGCAAAAACGCAGAGAGTACCGGATTAGAGTTTAAAACATACTGACACATATTGTGCATTATAATAAAATAATCAAATATAATCAAATGTCTCGTATCTTTAAACCTATATCCAATAAGCATTTTTCAAGGTGATATTTGGATTCATGACATGAAAATACATAGGAATTAACTAATCTCATTTAAGAAGCATATAACTTTTCAAAAATTGTTGACCAGTGTAATCAGCGAAGTATTCATTCCAAAACAGATGTAAACTCCTGCGCTTTGCCATACAACGGTGTATACACAAGTACTGTCCAATGCTCGCCTGTCCACCTTAATGCACGAGCCTGGTTTTCAAATGCCTCGAAAAACTGTTCAGGCTCAATATCAACGAAACAAGGTACTAACGACTTGGACCATATCCAAAGTCGGACCGAAACGTCGTCTTAAGCTCCTCTCTTCTATGTGCGGGTGTGTGTGTATTGTTCCAGGCACGGTATTGTGCCTTTTTTTTTGTTATTTAAACATATTCCATGTCTGTCCTTTCAATTTTTGTAAAGTTTCTGATAAAACTGTTTAAAATTTCCGTAACATTCATAAAAAGTCTGTCCCTTTATCAATGTGGAATAATTTATGCCTCTGTATGTGGAATTCAGCAGGCATGTCCCAGTTATTCAGAATGTACCATGTTTCAGTTATAGCAATAATATCTATGTTACTTGCACATGCAATTAGTTTTAGTTCACCTATTTAATTCTTTTGTTCTTGCTATTTGTATAACAGATAATAAGGAAGTTATTACTTCGCTCTTCGTCCCTGTCTTGGTTCATTTGTGGACTCATTTTCCTGTTTCATCAGGAATTATTTCATGAGATATTATGTTTTCTGAACGTTTGCTTCATAAATTGGCAATTTATACTATTTCTGCCAATAAAACTAAAACTCTTTTGTTTCCCACACACACCATTACCTCTATTTCTGTCAGTTTAAAGTCTAAGTCAATTTTGCAATGACTCCTTCAACTTTGGTCATTGCTGTCACTCCTGTATCAGATAAATGCACCCAATCCATTGCATACAAATGCTTGCCATGCAAGTTATGTCAGTTATCAGCAAAAGGAATTCCACGTTCCTTGCATTACTTGTCCCTCAAGAAATTTACCCCTAGGCTTGAATTTCTATGAAAAACCCTCTTTGTTTAAATAGCTTTTTTCGAAAATGCACCTCTTATCTTCCATTCTAATTATAATTTACTTACATTCACTATTTTAACTCCTTTCCCCTTCAAAAGCCATATTTCTCAGTAAATATGACAAAGGATCACAAGCCTGCTCAAAACCATCTTATTTCAGCTTGTATTTCCTGTACATTAAGTTGCACACCTTCAAGGTGCTATGAAAGTTGAAGGCATAACAAAAATATGAAAGTATTAGACCTCATACTTTATTTTACACAGCTTTTCACCTTACGTGGAGTTTAACAATTCTTGCCCCTCCTTGTATTACGTGTCTTTATACTCACTTGTTGGCTTCTTGCTCCAGTCAACAAATGTTCTGGTAGTAGTTGACATAAGATAAATTAAGGGACCAAACAGAATTGTTACCATACAGGTATAAGTTGCTGAGTGTGAAGCCCAGAACCCATGATGAAGCCCAGATAGTGCAACATATTGTGAGTAGTTGGCTGCTGGACCAGTGGTCGTGGACCAAGACACCAGGGGCCGGAGTTGACGTGTTGGTTCCTCCCAGGATGGTTCACCGATTCCGCAACACTCTTGGTAGACGACACATCCCCGTCACTATTAAGATCAACGACGTTCAGGCGTAAGTCTCATCAAACTTAATAGTTTTCTTGTCTACTTCAGCTAGAAAAAGTTAAAAATATATAAAACTTTGAATATTAGCAAAATGCATTATAATTCTTTGAAATAATATACAATATGGGCGAAAAACAAATGCGGTAGTTTGTATAGAACATCTGCAATACATAAAACAATATAATAAAACTAGTTATTACAAGGTGACTTATAATACCTCACACAGGTTATATTCTCTGAGATGTGTATTTCTCTCAGCGCATGTGTGCTGAGAATTTGCTTTAATCCCCATTTTAGAGACTAAAATATTATTGTCTGGTGTTGAAGAGGTTACCATGCAGCCTTAATGGCACTCGTGTAGTCGATAGACTTTAAACCCCATTAACCAACCAACCAACAAATAACTCATGTTTAGTTGACTGGCTATAAAATAATCATTAACTTCTGCCCCTTTCCCTCAGGCTCATCGAGCAACAAGTTACCAACCACAAGAGGAGCCACACTTTGCCTCGCAAGTTTGATCACACCGACTACCATGAATTGGACGAGGTCGGTAATTTACCGGGAGCATTACGGTGACAACTGAGCATTACGGTGACAACTGAAGCAGCAGTTTTTAGGGGTTTTGTATAACATCGATCATACTACTACTCCTTGACAACTGAAGCAGTAGTTGTAATGGATTTTGTAAAACATAGATCATATTAATACTTCTCAAGACTCCAGTTTCTGTTTTGCTTTGTCTGCATTTTTATATATAAAGAGAGACTTACCTCATCTCATTAAGAACCTCCACCGCTGTTTTGACAGATTTATTCCATCCTGGATGGGTCCGTGGCCGACTTCCCCGCTCTCTTGTCGGTGTACTCTGCTGGTGAGACCTATGAAGGCAGGGATATACGCGTCGTTAAGGTATACAACCAAAAAAACAGTAGAACTTGGATATATTCATATAATTTGTTGATTTGATTCAGATTAAATGCATTCTTAGCGAACACTAAGATAGTCATCAAACACATTTAATAAAGTTTGCTCATGCCAGGTTTCCTCCGGAGGTTCTAAGCCAGTAATATGGATCGACTGCGGGATCCATGCATGTGAGTGGATCAGCACGGCCACATGCCAGTACTTCCTGGACCAGCTGACAGCTGGGTATGGCAACGACAGTCAGGTGACGACGCTTCTAGACAACTACGACTTCCACATCATGCCTTGCACCAATCCCGACGGTTATGTCTACTCATGGACTGTCGTGAGTTACTTGCTTTTGTTAGCAATAAAGTTCAGGAGGGTAATTCTTTTGGCAGTTCTATTGGTAAGTAATTTTGTTGGCAACAGTTGCTAAAAATTTTGATCTGCTGGTATTAATTGCAAGGGGATTATATTTGGTAATATTGACAAGGACAATTGTGACAATTGACAATTGTGACGAAATTAGTTTATGGAATATATAGCAGATTTTAGCATGGTGGATTGTTACATGGGTAAGTAAATGCTCGAGAAAGTTTGTCTCTGTCCCGGCGTACCTACGTGATCGTTACTCATGTCGGACAAGTGGGGGGTAGGAGAAGGGGCTTTAACGGTTCACTTTCCCAACGTAGGAGAATGCCATATGCCACACCTGCCCACTAGGTGCCATGTGCCACACCTGCCTGCAAGGTGGCACTGCAAAATAAGAGAATGAGGCCAAGTTGTTCACTAGGTTCCAGAGAATTCATGAGTTTGTCACTGACATTCTGATATAATGAAAGTAATTAACTGTTATTATTGCCAGCAGGTGGCAACAGCACCCCATATCTAGCTAGGTTTTTAATTATTTTCTATTTTTTTTATATAGACTCATGAGTTAATTATCAAGAAAGCTTAAAATATAGTCAACATAATTAATAAGTTTAAGGCAGTACTATACATATCTCTAGTGAACATTAATTCATATCTTATGACATGGATATACATATATACTCGAAGAGGATTGTAACTCTCAGTGCCTGTACATAAACAGGTTACTTTAATACCTAATTTAGGGGTTTAAATTATTTTTGACTTATGGTCAAATGTAGCCTAAATAATTCGCGCAGTCGAATTCATAATGACCATCTGTGGGCATATCATAGGTTCATCCAGTAGCTCAGTGAAAGGAAACAAATCTATAGTCCTTTGTTGTATTGCTCAATAGGTAAAATGCACAACATGAGCTCGCAGTCACAGATACTAGCTGGAAGAATTCAGAATTGTTGCTGCAAGATTCTTTTTCAAATATTCAGCTTTATATATATATATATATGTATACATATATATTTAGAATTGTGCGGTTTAGATCTAGACACGGATTGCTTCTCTGGTGGAACACCTTGAGCGGAACAGGATAATAAACACCAGACAGCATGGATTCCGGGAAGGCAAATCCTGTGTAACAAACCTCCTAGAGTTCTATGATAAAGTAACAGAGGTAAGGCAGGAGAGAGAAGGGTGGGTTGATTGCATTTTCCTGGACTGCAGGAAGGCCTTCGACACAGTTCCTCACATGAGATTAGTAAAGAAGTTGGAAGAACAAGCAGGTATAACAGGAAGGGCACTGGAATGGATCAGGGAATACCTCAAAGGGAGGCAACAACGGGTCATGGTGCGTGGTGAGGTATCACAGTGGGCGCCTGTGACGAGTGGTGTACCGCAGGGGTCAGTCCTAGGACCAGTGTTATTCCTGGTTTATGTAAATGACATGACGGATGGGATAGACTCAGAAGTGTCTCTATTCGCGGATGATGTGAAAATAATGAGGAGAATCACATCAGAAGAGGACCAGGCAGGGCTGCAAACAGACCTGGACAAGCTCGACATCTGGTCTAGCAGTTGGCTTCTCGAATTCAATCCCTCCAAATGCAAAGTCATGAGGATCGGAGAAGGGCAAAGAAGACCGCTGACAGAGTACAAGCTAGGCGGACAAAGGCTACAAACCTCGGAAAAGGAGAAAGACCTTGGAGTGAGTATAACGCCTAGCACGTCTCCGGAGGCACACATCAACCAGATAACTGCGGCAGCATATGGGCGTCTGGCAAACCTTAGATTAGCGTTCCGTTACCTTAACAAGGAATCGTTCAAGACACTGTATACCGTGTACGTCAGGCCCATACTAGAATATGCAGCACCAGTCTGGAACCCACACCTGGTCAAGCACGTAAGGAAACTAGAGAAAGTGCAAAGGGTTGCGACAAGGTTAGTTCCACAACTCAGGGGTCTGTCTTATGAAGAAAGGTTGAGGGAAATAGGACTAACAACACTGGAGGAAAGAAGGGTCAGAGGAGACATGATAACGACATACAAAATACTGCGGGGAATTGACAAGGTAGATAGTGACAGGTTGTTTCAGAGAGGGAACACAGAAACAAGGGGACACAACTGGAAGCTGAAGACTCAGATGAGTCAAAGGGATGTCAGGAAACATTTCTTCAGCCACAGAGTAGTCAGGAAGTGGAATGGACTAGAGAAAGATATAGTGGAGGCAGGAACCATACATAGTTTTAAGACAAGGTATGATAAAGCTCATGGAGCAGGGAGAGCAGAGACCCAGTAGCAGACAGCGAAGAGGCGGGGCCAGGAGCTGAGTCTCGACCCCTGCAACCACAATTAGGTGAGTACATGGACAATTATATGTTGCGTGTTCTAGAGTCGGCAAACCAGACAATCTCTATATCTGCACAAACAATGGAACAACAAAAAATATTGTATACCCACAAGCATTGTGGTGAAATTAAACATATTAGAAACGTGCGCTTTCTCTTTTCTTTCTTTTCCATTTAACCAGACTGAGCCACAGCAACGCGTGGCGGGGTACAGCTAGTATATTTATATTATTATTACCACGAACAAGTGGCATTTAATCAATAACAACACTGCGACTAGCCGAGGATTCGAACCCATGTTGTTTTAGCCCGCCTCATGGTGAGCGAAAATGCCATGACGCTTTAACCCACGGGACAATCCTACAAGAATCACGCACCAAGCAGAGCTAGGTGTTGTACCGTGCAAATGCCGCAACAGAAGAAATGAGAAGTTTTTCAGAGTATAGTAGCGTGATTGGCACCCCCGGTATCTGAGATACTGGCGGGTAGTGCTGAATAGGTGAAACTGGTGAGTTATGAAGAACTCATTTAAAATTAAGTCCTTTCTAAAATTTTCTCTTATACGTTTAAAGATATATTTTTTTCATTTATGTTAATGTAAGAATTTATAATTTTGTACCAAGAGAAACTTTGAAAACCTACCTAACCTTATTACAACAAGCGCAATTTAATTTAGCCTAACCCAACTAAATATATTTTAGATACGTTAACATTAATTTAATAATAAACAAACACAATGAAATATATTTTTTTCGTTATGTTCAGAATGATTTTGGCGAAATTATTGCATACACAAATTTTCACTTGTCTTATATGGCAAGGTGAGCGTTGCTATTTAAGCCAACGAAGTTACTAATCGGCACGACATATATATATATATATATATATATATATATAATATATATATATATATATATATATATATATATATATATATATATATATATATATGTCGTGCCGATTAGGTAAACTGGTCAATTAGCAAGAACTCATCTAAAATTAAGTCCTTTCTAAAATTTTTCTTATACGTTTAAAGATATATATTTTTTCATTTATGTTAATGTAAGAATTTATAATTTTGTACCAAGAGAAACTTTGAAAACCTACCTAACCTTATTACAACAAGCGCAATTTAATTTAGCCTAACCCAACTAAATATATTTTAGATACGTTAACATTACTTTAATAATAAACAAACTCAATGAAATATATTTTTTTCGTTATGTTCAGAATGATTTTGGCGAAATTATTGCATACACAAATTTTCACTTGTCTTATATGGCAAGGTGAGCGTTGCTATTTAAGCCAAAATCGCAAGTTTTACCTAATCGGCACGACATATATATATATACATATATATATATATCAATAACAACACTGCGACTAACGAAGGATTCGAACCCATGCTGCTTTGGCCCGCCTCATGGTGAGCAAAAACCCAAAACACTAACCCACAGGCCCACGCAGTCCTACAAGAACTAAGCACCCAGCCAAGCTAGGTGTGTTATTCAGATCACGATGTTTGTTTTCTGAATGTTTTAACTATGTAATATCTCTCACCTTAAACAGATATCAGTACGCAAAATAAAAAAAAATAATGAAATTCTTTGAAAATGATAGCCATTTTTTTTTTACAAATTGTGATATGAGTGGAACACAAGATGACATAAGTTGCACATTTCAGGACCGTCTATGGCGCAAGAACCGCGTACCCAACATTCTGTGTCATGGCGTCGACTGCAACCGTAACTTCGACTCAGACTTTGGTGGAGCTGGGAGTTCTAACAACCCATGTTCTGACTATTACAGTGGTCAGTTATTTACTTAAGTTATCGCTACTACCATCTTTTGCTTCATGCGTTATATAAATACCATTATTTACTATACTAAACAAGGTGATATTTTTTCATATCAGGCTGTAGATAAAGTAAATCGCATTTCGGATAGCATGAAAAATTCTTCCTTCTACACACCTAATCCACAAAGGGAAAACAGTGACAGAGTTGGGTAAATTCTTATTTAGGTTAGCAAGAACAGATTGTTGTCCTATGCTAATTTTGGAACAAGATAATAAATATCATATCATACATTTGCACAACTGAATTTCACTATTTTCCGTCGGGAGGCGAACGTTGAGGTGTAGCAACATTTATAATCCTTCACAGGAGAGTCTGCGTTCTCTGAGAGAGAATCACAGGCTGTGCGGGACTCCATTGAAGCTCTGCCAGACGTGAGAATGTACTTTAGTCTTCATTCTTACGCTCAGCTCTGGTTGACTCCATATGGTTACACCGATCAACTGCCTGCCGATTATGACGAACAGGTGAGGACCATCACAAAACTATGGTGTTTGAGAGAAAGCGCATCAGTAGGAACCATTAATAGGCACCACAATATCTATTGATCATACTAGACAACTTAAAAAAGCAGTTAAAAGTCTGAGTACACGACTACCAAAGATATGTAGATTCTATGGACTTGCTAATGACAGTTTAATATATAGACGCAACTAATTCATTGGTATAACAAAAATTACACATGTATTATATCACGATGAGTAATGATGTTGTTTATGTCAACTAGTACCGGGTGGCCGGGGTGAGCGTGAGGGTCCTGGAGGCGGTGCATGGTACCCAATATAACTACGGCAGCATCGCAAACGTCGTATGTAAGCTCTCCTCCATTGAGTCTAGTCTTGTCTTCACTGCTATTGCACTTACCCATTTTTCTTTCAGAATACCAATTTGTCTAGGTATTTAACTCTCACCTCAAGTAACAAAGATTATTCCGATCGTCATTTTCACATATTAGCATTTCATGTTAATTGTTTTAATGAATATAACCAAATGTGAATTTTGCAAATATCCATAACAAGACGATTATGGTAAGTGATTATCATTCAGAATTGTTTTACTTTGAAGCCCAAGTATGTCTTTTAAGTACCTATTTAAAATGGAGTAAAAACTCTTAGATACAGTGGATACAAAGTGGACCAAAGTATAAGTATCGGAATCTGCTGGTATTGACCATTTTTATGTAATCAGTATCGGTATCGGAGAAAATACGGCCACTACTAGCCGAATACTTTTAAAATATATATATTCCAAGTGTGCCTAAAAATAAAAAAAATAAGACTGTACCTCGTGAATGTGAGGACTACTCATGCATTCACACACAAACACACACACACAGATGAGTCGCAGGGATGTTAGGAAGTTTGTCTTCAGCCATAAAGTTGTCAGGAAGTGGAATACTCTGGAGAGTGATGTGGTGGAGGCAGGATCCATACATAGCTTTAAGAAGAGATATACGATAGAGCTCATGGAGCAGGAAGAGAGTGGACCTAGTATCGACCAGTGAAGAGGCGGGGCCAGGAGCTGTGAATCGACCCCTACAACCAGAAATAGGTAAGAACACCGCGCGCGCGCGCAGAAAAGCGTGTAACAGCCACAGCAAGGCTCCCTGAATCTCAGTGCTTTTATGGATTATTTATTATTTAGCAGAGGTCAGTGATCGCGACAGCGTCAGTGATGAACCCGTAAGTGAGAAACAATGGATCTAAAGAAAAAAATAAAGAAACTCTGAAAGTGCAACTATTTGCTAGAAGTTAAGGGCAATGGTTTGTATACTCCTCGTTAGTTTTATCAAACTAACGAGGAGTTTACAAACCAATGAGAAGGAGAAAAAGTTGCAAATGGATGTGGACATATCGCAAGATTGGTCAGGTTAATGGATACTTGAATTCAATCCCAGCAAATTAACTGTTACGAAGATTGGAAAAGGGTTAAGAAGACCAGACACAGAGTGCATAATTGTGGGACATAGACTGTAGTCCCAACAACAGCACGCCACAAACATCTGGATCATTTTTCAAATCACAAAAAGCAGCATTCAAAAACAAAAGCGCTGGTATTCGTGTTATCACAAACAGAAACAGAATTAAACAAATATTTCGTACTAATATTCTTGAATAAAGAAAGAAATCCACTCGAGTGATGGATACAAAATATGATCCTAGCCAGTAAATATTTGTGT
The DNA here is from genome assembly GCA_009830355.1 of Cherax destructor. Classification (NCBI taxonomy): domain Eukaryota; kingdom Metazoa; phylum Arthropoda; class Malacostraca; order Decapoda; family Parastacidae; genus Cherax; species Cherax destructor. Next base: position 16,322 of record WNWK01012157.1, on the reverse strand, counting down.
TTACCCTCTTGAACAGAGAGTGAAAGAATGTTCAGCAATTGAAGAATAACTACTCTCTTCAGTGGATCAAATTAATTTCTAAAAGTAGGTAAATATTGAAATTCTTCAACCTCAATTTAAGAATTTTTATGTATCCGCGAAGGAGTACCTTTAAAAAGATCCCGGATTTTTTCTCCTTTTTCGAATTAATTTTGCAGATAATTCAAGAATCTTTCATGCAATTGGCATATTCACGTGCCCTTTGGTGAAAGTTATTGAAACAATTCTCAGCATCCCGGAATGGCTCAGATAACTTCCAAAATCTTCAGTGCGGAGCTTCAGACTTTCACAAAAACATTTCAATAAATACGACGAAAGAAGATTGTGAACAATTTTATGGGAAAAATAGTAGGAAATTTTTATTCCCATTTGATCACTTTAAATAAATTTCAGTTTACCTTTTCTGAACGGCTTCAGTAATTAATAGCTGATGCATATTGGTGCAGGAGAGTTCCTATTAAGTTTCGTGATCAGCTCCACATATTCACCACTGGTGTGTTTTACTGAGCACAAGACTCTCTTAGGCACTGGCTGCCATAAGTCACAGTTTGTCAGTTTTATTGAAACTGTGATATTTATTTTTTATTCAGTATCTAAAGAATGCTTCTTCTGATTGGCTTCCAAATATTATTGACGATGCATTCTGTAATAAAGATGATAACCCATAAGTTTAGCAAATTTGAAATTTTACTGATATAGATTAAAAAAAACTTGGAATCAGGGGAATCACTTACTCGATAATGCCTTTCTGATAGGCTTCAAACTTTCTACTTTTATTAACACACAACTTGTCACTCACTTTAAGTTGTGTAAACTTCAATGCCAATTTTATTAAGCAAATTATTTTTAAAGTAATATTTAGTGAATGCCTCTTCTGATCGGCTTCAATTCTTAAATATTGTTCTATCTTAATTAGAAGTATTTTTGTATTAATTTTGAGCCATGTGGTTGCTAATTTGCCAATTACATCAAATTAGATTTTACAGGATTTTAGAGAATTTTAAATAAAATATAAATATATACGAACTAGACAGTAGGTCGGTACACATCAAGCACCCAGGGAGGTACTGTCTTCCAGCCGAGTGACTGTGAAACGGAAACCTGTAATTGTTTAACATGATGGTAGGATTTCTGCTGTCTTTTTCTGTCTCATAAACACGCAGGATACCAGGTATATGTTGCTACTTCTACTTACAATTATGTAGTCACTACAAATGCACGTACACGCATATATATATATATTTTTTTTTTCAACAAGTCGGCCGTCTCCCACCGAGGCAGGGTGACCCAAAAAGAAAGAAAATCCCCAAAAAGAAAATACTTTCATCATCATTCAACACTTTCACCTCACTCATACATAATCACTGTCTTTGCAGAGGAGCTCAGATACGACAGCTGAGAATAGTCCCTCCCAGCTGTCACTATCTCAGACCCCTCCTTTAAAGTGCAGGCATTGTACTTCCCATTTCCAGGAATCAAGTCCAACTAAATCAATTAACTGGTTTCCCTGAATCCCTTCACAAAATGTTACCCTGCTCACACTCCAACAGATCGTCATGTCCCAAAAACCATTCGTCTCCCTTCACTCCTATCTAACACGCTCACACATGCTTGCTGGAAGTCCAAGCCCATCGCCCACAAAACCTCCTTTACCCCTTCCCTCCAACCTTTTCTAGGACAACCCCTACCACTTCTTCCTTCCCCTACAGATTTATACGCTCTCCAAGTCATTCTACTTTGATCCATTCTCTCTAAATGACCAAACCACCTCAACAACCCCTCTTCAGCCCTCTGACAAATACTTTTAGTAACTCCACACCTTCTCCTAATTTCCACATTCCGAATTTTCTGCATACTATTTACACCACACATTGCCCTTAGACAGGACATCTCCACTGCCTCCAGCCTCCTCCTCGCTGCAGCATTTGCAACCCATGTTTCACACCCATATAAGAGTGTTGGTACCACTATACTTTCGTACATTGCCTTCTTTGCCTCCATGGATAACGTTTTTTGTCTCCACAGATACCTCAATGCACCACTCACCTTTTTTCCTTCATCAATTCTATGGTTAACCTCATCCTTCATAAACCCATCCGCTGACACGTCAACTCCCAAATATCTGAAAACATTTACTTCTTCCATAATCCCACTCTCCAATGTGATATCCAATTTTTCTTTATTTAAATCGTTTCATACCCTCATCACCTTACTCTTATCTATGTTCACTTTTAACTTTCTACCTTTACACACTCTCCCAAACTCGTCTACTAACCTTTGCAACTTTTCTTTAGAATCTCCCATAAGCACAGTATCATCAGCAAAAAGTAACTGTGTCAACTGCCATTTTGCATTTAATTTTCCATAATTTAATCCCACCCCTCTCCCCAACACCCTAGCATTTATTTCTTTTACAACCCCATCTATAAATATATTAAACAACCATGGTGACATTACACATCCCTGTCTAAGACCTACTTTTACCGGTAAGTAATCTCCCTCTCTCCTACACACCCTAACCTGAGCCTCACTATCCTCATAAAAAGTCTTTACAGCCTTCAGTAACTTACTACCTATTCCATACACTTGCAACATTTGCCACATTGCTCCCCTATCCACTCTATCATATGCCTTTTCTAAATCCATAAATGCAATAAAAACTTCTCTACCTTTATCTAAATACTGTTCACATATATGCTTCACTGTAAACACTTGATCTACACATCCCCTACCCACTCTAAAGCCTCCTTGCTCATCTGCAATCCTACTCTCTGTCTTACCTCTAATTCTTTCAATAATAACCCTGCCATACACTTTACCTGGTATACTCAGTAAACTTATTCCCCTATAATTTTTACACTCTCTTTTATCCCCCTTCTCTTTATATAAAGGAACTATACATGCTCTCTGCCAATCCCTAGGTACCTTCCCCTCTTTCATACATTTATTAAACAAAAATACCAACCACTCCAGCACTATATCCCCCCCTGCTTTTAACATTTCTGTCATGATCCCGTCAGTTCCAGCTGCTTTACCCAATTTCATTCTACGTAATGCCTCATGCACCTCCCCAACACTCACATCCTGCTCTTCTTCACTCCTAAACGATGTTGTACCTCCCTGGCCAGTACATGAAATTACCGCCTCCCTTTTTTCATCGACATTTAAAAGTTCCTCAAAATATTCCCGCCATCTACCCAATACCTCCAGCTCCCTATCTACTAACTCCCCTACTTACTCTGTTTTTAACTGACAAATCCATTTGTTCCCTAGGCTTTCTTACCTTGTTTATCTCACTCCAAAATTTTTTCTTGTTTTCAGCAAAATTTCTTGACAGAGCCTCTCCCATTCTTCCGTCCGCTCTTCTTTTGCACTCTCTCACCACTCTCTTCACCTTTCTTTTACTCTCCATATACTCTGCTCTTCTATTAACACTTCTGTTTTATAAAACCCTCTCATAAGCTACCTTTTTCTCTTTTATCACACCCTTTACTTCTTCATTCCACCACTCACTCCTCCTTCCTCCTGCACCCACCCTCCTATAGCCACAAACTTCTGTCCCACATTCTAATACTGCATTTTTAAAACTATTCCAACTCTCTTCAACCCCCCCACTACTCATACTTGCACTATACTTGCACCTTTCTGCCAATAGTTGCTTATATCTCACCCTAACTTCCTCCTCCCTTAGTTTATACACTTTTACCTCTCTCTTACTTGCTGTTGCCATTTTCTTTTTGTCCAATCTACCTTTTACTCTAATTGTAGCTACAACCAAATAATGATCTGATATATCTGTTGCCCCTCTATAAACATGTACATCCTGAAGCCTACCCATCAACCTTTTATCCACCAATACATAATCCAACAAACTACTTTCCTTACGTGCTATATCATACCTTGTATATTTATTTACCCTCTTTTTCATAAAATATGTATTACTTATTACTAAACCTCTTTCTACACATAGCTCAATTAATGGTTCCCCATTTACATTTACCCCTGGCACCCCAAATTTACCTACTACTCCCTCCACAACATTTTTACCCACTTTAGCATTAAGATCCCCAACCACAATTACTCTCTCACTTGGTTCAAAACTCCCCACACACTCACTCAACATTTCCCAAAATCTCTCTCTCTCCTCTACACTTCTCTCTTCTCCAGGTGCATAAACACTTACTATAACTCACTTTCCACATCCAACCTTTATTTTACTCCACATAATCCTTGAATTTATACATTTATATTCCTTCTTTACCTGCCATAACTGATTATTCAACATTATTGCCACTCCTTCTTTAGCTCTAACTCTATTTGAAACCCCTCACCTAATCCCATTTATTTCTCCCCACTGAAACTCTCCTACCCCCTTCAGCTTTGTCTCACTTAAAGCCAGGACATCCAGCTTCTTTTCATTCAGTGCCTTCTTAAAGGTTGATCTCAGATGTGTGTCATACTCGTTAAGTGTTGGGTTGTCAAAAGAGGGTGCGAACCTCAAGAAGTAAGTGAGTCTTGGCATAGTAAGACACCTTGTGAGGTGTCTTACTATGTCTTAATGCCAAGGTGGCATTAAGATCAGTTATTCTCTCCTCCATTTTTTTCAGGTCATTCACTTTGTCCTTGAGGACCGTGTCGATGGCCTGGTGACCCATCGGTGCTCCCCGGAGGGTACTGTTGGATGGAGTGGTAGTAGTGACTTCTGGGAGGATTGTTCGCACCGCATTGATTATTTCCTTGTTTGATATGATGATTTCACACTTTGAGGGATTGAGGATGAGTCCCTGTGTCTTCACCCGTTGTAGGTCCTCTAACAGGAACTCCCCAGTATCCGCCAGAGTGCCATCATCCAGGTACCAGATGATGAGCTCGCTGCGAAGACTGGAAGTTAGTTATCTTACTGCCAAACAGAAGAGAAGTGGAGTGAGTGGATCACCCTGCTGAACACCCTCAGATAAAGGAATTTCATGTTCCCCAAACAAAAGTGTCGAGGGTTTGCTGTAGCCAGCTGAAATGAAGGGAAAGAGACTGGGGAACCGATCCCGAACAGCTGGCAAGACTACATCTCTCTTCACCATATTAAAGGCATTTCTAAAGTCAAGTTTGACTACGGCCTTGTCTTCTGGTAGCTGCGGCTTCACTGCCTTGAGAGACCCCAAAGCCCAGTTGGTGTGGCTGGAGTAAACTGGCAGCTTCTAGGCGAATGTTTCTTACTGCTGCTTTGGCAACTAGACGGCGAAGGGTGTTACCAACAGCAATGGGTCTGATTCCCCCATCCTTCTTCATCAAAGCGCATAATGAGGCTCCAAAAAAGAAAGGTTTAATTTCTTCTGGAATTCGCCCAGCCAGGCAGTTGTTGACAAAAGTTGTTAATTCGGTGAGGAGAATTGATGCAGATGAGCTGAGTACTGGATTTACCATCGCTTTGAGGTGTTGTGGTCGAACTCCAGTGTAACCTCCTGCAGAACCTGCTGGAAATGACACTATCGCCTTATAGACTTCTGATTCTGGCAAAATTAATTGTTCCGTGATGGGGTCTCCTTCAGGGTTGTTGTTGATGGCTATGGTATCCCTTGTCGGATGCTTGTCTCTTAGTGTTTGAACTGTGGTCTCATCTTTGGGAGCTACAGTGTCGTCACTTGTAATTATTCTGATTGCTTCCACTGTGTTGCCTTCTTCGATTTTTTTGCTAACCTGTGCGCAAATTTTCTCGTTTTAAGTGGAATTTTTCTTGGGTCTACCTCTGTGATTCCTGCGATGGTGGGGCAGAGGGACACAATTATCTGTTCTTGGGTAGTTGCGTACCGACTTGATAACTGAAGTGGTTAGCAGTTTGTCTCGTCTTTCAGGAACTGCAAGACAGACATTGCCAAACAGGAGTAGGTTGCGCCATGCTTTAATGGTGCCTCGGGCTTCTAAATTGGTGGAACCTCCATTCACCTGCTTAAGAAGGTCTGTGAATTTTCCTGCTGCGTATGCGCGAGCTGCTTTAGGAATGTGGGATAGGGTACTGCTAGCAGTGGATTTGAATGCCAGAAGAAGGTTTTCGCAAGAGAGGAGGTTGCTATTGGGATTGACCTCTGCCTGTGGAGGCTGTGGGTTGCTCTCTGCCGGGAGCCTATGTGATCCTGCACACCCATTGTGTGCACGAATAAGGCCATCTCTGTTGCGTGATCGAAACTCTCCACACACCTGACATGTACCTCTTCTGTCATTGTTGGGTGCACCATTTCCCTGGCTTTGTGGCTGGCTGGCTGCATCATCTGCCATACCTCATACTGTGTGGTAAGCCCGGGCCGAAGGGAAAATGGCACATGACACATACTGAATGTGGTTCATGGTGGTATTGGGGAGAGGAGAGGGGTCTCCCGAACTTGTGGTGGGCAGTGGGGGAGGGGAAGGTATGGGGGATGTGTGACTAGGTAGGCCTGCCAGACGGAGTCACTATCACACCACTATATGAACGACACACCGCTATACACGACACATGCTATGCGCATGCTAAACACATGCTATGCACTATACACTATATACACTATACACATGGTGAACAAACACTCCATTATCGTAACAATAGCACACGGTGTTTGCGCGCCTGTTTGGGGAAGGGGGATGGAAATAGTTTCACCCCTCACCCTCTGCCGCCTTCTCCTCCATTAGGCCTTCCCTCACCGACCTCTCCACTGACTTCACTTGCACAACACTTTTCTTGGTTCTAAAGTGGGAGAGGAAACGCAGAGTCTTCTAGCACTTTCCAACACCAGCTGCAGATATTCACACACCAGCCTGTTGATGATAATCCTGGTAGGAGTTCTTGATTGGACGATATAGTGCCAAAACCCCAGAACAGGATACCCACAACCTCTCTCTGGCAGAGGTGCCATATATATATATATATATATATATATATATATATATATATATATATATATATATATATATATATATATATATATATATATATATATATATAAATATCTATATATATATATATATATATATATATATATATATATATATATATATATATATATATATATAGGTAGTAGGTTGGTAGACAGCAACCACCCAGGGAAGTACTACCATTCTGCCAGGTGACTGTGAAACAGAAACCTGAAACTGTTTTACATGATGGTAGGATTGTTGGTGTCTTTTTTCTGTCTCATAAACATGCAAGATTTCAGGTACGTCTTGCTACTTCTACTTACACTTAGGTCACACTACACAAACATGTACACGTTTATGTATACACACTCATCTGAGTTTTCTTTTATTTTATCTTAATAGTTCTTGTTCTTATTGCTTTTCCTTTCATATCCATGGGGAAGTGGAATAAGAATCTTTCCTCCGTAAGCCATGCGTGTTGTAAAAGTCAACTAAAATGCCAGGAACAATGGGGTAGTAACCTTTTCCTGTATAGCTTACTAAAAAGAAAAAGAAGAAAACCGTCAAAGTGGGATGTTTGAATGTGCGTGGATGTTGTGCGAATGATAAGAAAGAGATGATTGTAGATGTTATGAATGAAAAGAAGCTGGATGTCCTGGCTTTAAGTGAGACAAAGCTGAAGGGGGTAGGAGAGTTTCAGTGGGGAGAAATAAATGGGATTAGGTCAGGGGTTTCAAATAGAGTTAGAGCTAAAGAAGGAGTGGCAATAATGTTGAATAATCAGTTATGGCAGGTAAAGAAGGAATATAAATGTATAAATTCAAGGATTATGTGGAGTAAAATAAAGGTTGGATGTGAAAAGTGGGTTATAGTAAGTGTTTATGCACCTGGAGAAGAGAGAAGTGTAGAGGAGAGAGATAGATTTTGGGAAATGTTGAGTGAGTGTGTGGGGAGTTTTGAACCAAGTGAGAGAGTAATTGTGGTTGGGGATCTAAATGCTAAAGTGGGTAAAAATGTTGTGGAGGAAGTAGTAGGTAAATTTGGGGTGCCAGGGGTAAATGTAAATGGGGAACCATTAATTGAGCTATGTGTAGAAAGAGGTTTGGTAATAAGTAATACATATTTTATGAAAAAGAGGATAAATAAATATACGTAAGGAAAGTAGTTTGTTGGATTATGTATTGGTGGATAAAAGGTTGATGGGTAGGCTTCAGGATGTACATGTTTATAGAGGGGCAACGGATATATCAGATCATTATTTGGTTGTAGCTACAGTTAGAGTAAAAGGTAGATGGGACAAAAAGAAAATGGCAACAGCAAGTAAGAGAGAGGTAAAAGTGTATAAACTAAGGGAGGAGGAAGTTAGGGTGAGATATAAGCAACTATTGGCAGGAAGGTGGGCTAGTGCAAGTATGAGTATTGGGGGGGTTGAAGAGAGTTGGGATAGTTTTAAAAATGCAGTATTAGAATGTGGGGCAGAAGTTTGTGGCTATAGGAGGGTGGGTGCAGGAGGAAAGAGGAGTGAGTGGTGGAATGAAGAAGTAAAGGGTGTGATAAAAGAGAAAAAGGTAGCTTATGAGAGGTTTTAACAAAACAGAAGTGTTAATAGAAGAGCAGAGTATATGGAGAGTAAAAGAAAGGTGAAGAGAGTGGTGAGAGAGTGCAAAAGAAGAGCGGATGAAAGAATGGGAGAGGCTCTGTCAGGAAATTTTTGCTGAAAACAAGAAAAATTTTTGGAGTGAGATAAACAAGGTAAGAAAGCCTAGGGAACGAATGGATTTGTCAGTTAAAAACAGAGTAGGGGAGTTAGTAGATGGGGAGCTGGAGGTATTGGGTAGATGGCGGGAATATTTTGAGGAACTTTTAAATGTCGATGAAAAAAGGGAGGCGGTAATTTCATGTACTGGCCAAGGAGTTACAACATCGTTTAGGAGTGAAGAAGAGCAGGATGTGAGTGTGGGGGAGGTGCGTGAGGCATTACGTAGAATGAAAGTGGGTAAAGCAGCTGAAATTAACGGAATCAGGACAGAAATATTAAAAGCAGGGGGGATATAGTGCTGGAGTGGTTGGTATTTTTGTTTAATAAATGTATGAAAGAGGGGAAGGTACCTACTGATTGGCAGAGAGCATGTATAGTTCCTTTATATAAAGGGAAGGGGGATAAAAGAGAGTGTAAGAATTATAGGGGAATAAGTTTACTGAGTATACCAGGTAAAGTGTATGGCAGGGTTATTATTGAAAGAATTAGAGGTAAGACAGAGAGTAGGATTGCAGATGAACAAGGAGGCTTTAGAGTGGGTAGGGGATGTGTAGATCAAGTGTTTACAGTGAAGCATATATGTGAACAGTATTTAGATAAAGGTAGAGAAGTTTTTATTGCATTTATGGATTTAGAAAAGGCATATGATAGAGTGGATAGGGGAGTAATGTGGCAAATGTTGCAAGTGTATGGAATAGGTAGTAAGTTACTGAAGGCTGTAAAGACTTTTTATGAGGATAGTGAGGCTCAGGTTAGGGTGTGTAAGAGAGAGGGAGATTACTTCCCGGTAAAAGTAGGTCTTAGACAGGGATGTGTAATGTCACCATGGTTGTTTAATATATTTATAGATGGCGTTGTAAAAGAAGTAAATGCTAGGGTGTTGGGGAGAGGGGTGGGATTAAATTATGGAGAATTAAATGCAAAATGAAAGTTGACACAGTTACTTTTTGCTGATGATACTGTGCTTATGGGAGATTCTAAAGAAAAGTTGCAAAGGTTAGTAGACGAGTTTGGGAGAGTGTGTAAAGGTAGAAAGTTAAAAGTGAACATAGATAAGAGTAAGGTGATGAGGGTATCAAACGATTTAAATAAAGAAAAATTGGATATCACATTGGAGAGAGGGATTATGGAAGAAGTAAATGTTTTCAGATATTTGGGAGTTGACGTGTCAGAGGATGGGTTTATGAAGGATGAGGTTAACCATAGAAATGATGAAGGAAAAAAGGTGAGTGGTGCGTTGAGGTATCTGTGGAGAAAAAAAAACGTTATCCATGGAGGCAAAGAAGGGAATGTACGAAAGTATAGTGGTACCAACACTCTTATATGGGTGTGAAACATGGGTTGCAAATGCTGCAGCGAGGAGGAGGCTGGAGGCAGTGGAGATGTCCTGTCTAAGGGCAATGTGTGGTGTAAATATTATGCAGAAAATTCGGAATGTGGAAATTAGGAGAAGGTGTGGAGTTACTAAAAGTATTTGTCAGAGGGCTGAAGAGGGGTTGTTGAGGTGGTTTGGTCATTTAGAGAGAATGGATCAAAGTAGAATGACTTGGAGAGCGTATAAATGTGTAGGGGAAGGAAGGCGGGGTAGGGGTCATCCTAGAAAAGGTTGGAGGGAAGGGGTAAAGGAGGTATTGTGGGCGAGGGGCTTGGACTTCCAGCAAGCATGTGTGAGCGTGTTAGATAGGAGTGAATGGAGACGAATGGTTTTTGGGACATGACGATCTGTTGGAGTGTGAGCAGGGTAACATTTTGTGAAGGATTCAGGGAAACCAGTTAATTGATTTAGCTGGACTTGAGTCCTGAAAATGGGAAGTACAATGCCTGCACTTTAAAGGAGGGGTCTGGGATAGTGACAGCTGGGAGGAACAATTCTCAGCTGTCGTATCTGAGCTCCTCTGCAAAGACAGTGATTATGTATGAGTGTGGTGAAAGTGTTGAATGATGATGAAAGTATTTTCTTTTTGGGGATTTTCTTTTTGGGTCAGCCTGCCTCGGTGGGAGACGGCCAACTTGTTGAAAAAAAAAAAAAATATATATATATATATATATATATATATATATATATATATATATATATATAAAATATATATATATATATATATATATATATATATATATATATGTCGTGCCGAGTAGGTAAAACTGCTGGTCAATTATAAAAAACTCATTTTTACGTTTACAAATGTATTTTTTTCATTTATGTTAATATAAAAAATTAATAATTTTGTACCAAAAGAACCTTAGAAAAATTTCCTAACCTTATTATAACAACTAAATATATTTTAGATAAGTTTACAGAAATTTAATAATAAACAAAAACAATGAAATATTTTTTTTTTTCGTTAGGTTCAGAATGATTTTTGTGAAATTAATTTGGCTATTAACTTCAATATGATATCACTTCTGATTCTTTTTAAAATTTCATCACTAATATTTAAATGCATAATCAACTTATGTCGCATTCATTTCTCCAGTCAAGTGCATTGAGACACAATGGACTGGCATCATGGAATAAGGTCATATCTTCCTAGGATAGCGTGTTGGCCCTACTATATCTAGTTAATTCTAAATATTAGAGTAATGTATATTTGTACATTGTAATTTTTTCATTTTAAGTATTGGAATAATGTATGCTTTTTGGATACTCCGTGTTTCCCATCTAAATTTCAAAATACTTTAAACTGTATATTGCAAATGTGTTAGTTAATTCAGTTTAATGATGGAGAGACGTTGTTCAAGTTCTGAACTATAATTTTCGATTTTAAATTTCCTGGTTTTTTTTCAATAAAGTACGATTTTTTTAAGTTTTCGATTTTTTTAATGATTTAAATTAACGCTAATTTTATCTGTTATTGGAAATTAGTGAAATTTTTATTCTTGTAATTGATTTCTGATTATATTTCCATCGAATTACTAAATGTGGAGATTGACTCAGAATGTTTTTTTTTTTTTTTTTAATTTGTAAGCCTCGCGGGGACGCCTGTAATTAGTAATGACATTGTCATTCTAGAGAAGTTAAGTTATTTAATCTTTAACCTTCTTGTGTTATTTAATACCCATTGTACAATAAACATTCCCTCTCACAACAACCCCTCACCAGCATCCAAACATCCTCATAAACACGCAGGATACCATTACACACTGGCACTACACACTGGCACTACACACTGGCACTACACACTGGCACTACACACTGCGCTAACAACACCAACCTTCTAATAAGTTGAATACGAGAGTATTAAAATTTTAAAGCCGATCACAAGAGGCTTTTTGAAGATATTGCATGGAAACCAAATTTATGATTGGTCTAAATAAAATGAGCAGAGGACACCTGCAACTGTCAAAAAACTGCACCTAACAATATAACCGACTCCTGCCGGTTATATTGTTCTATGACACTTTGAAAGCAATGGAAAAGAGAATTTTCAAATATTGTTTAATTATTACATGGAAGCCGTTTTATTTAAATAAAAGTGGTAAACTAAAATTTACAGTTCAAAGTTCATATCCAGCTTTCTCTTAATAAATCCCATTAATCTGAAAGTTTGATGTCTATCAGGAAAATGTTTTACTAGTAATTAATCCAATTATTCCAAGCTTTTTAACATTTTAACTTATAAGGCGTTATTCATATGGAATGTGTCAGCGTTAATATTATGAAGCCGATCAGAGAAGGCATAATTTATGTACTGAATAGATAACCATATCACATTTTATTATAATTGGCATATTGGGACATTTGTAGCTCACTAACAATGCGAACTTTGCTTTCTGGAAAACATACCAGGCCTGATAATTTAAAGCCATTTGGTTTCAAACGATTCCTTTTTTTCGCCAATTTAGTATACTGACAAATTTGCCGCGAGTGAACTAAGCATAAGGGGTACTATCCTGTCCATAATATGCGTCTACCTGGAGTCTACCTGGAGGATATTCCAGGGATGAACGCCCCCGCGGCCCCATCCACGACCAAGCCTCCAGGTGGATCAGAGCCTGATCAACGAGGCTGTTACTACTGGCCGCACGCAGTCCAATGTACGAACCACAGCCCGGCTGATCTGGCACTGTCTTTAGGTATCTGTCCAGCTCCCTCTTGAAGACAACCTGGGGTCTACTGGTAATGCCCCTTATGGCTGGTGGGAGGCTTTTGAACAGTCTTGGGCCCCGGACACTTATTGCGTTTTCTCTTAATGTACCACTGACTCCCCAACTTTTCACTGGGGGTATGTTGCATTGCATTCGTAGGGAGTGATTTCTGTGTGCATATTGGGAACCAGTCCCTCCAGAATCTTCCAGGTGTATATTATGATATATCTCTCTCGCCTGCGCTCCAGTGAGTACAAGTCAAGTGCTTCCAGGCGTTCCTAGTAGTCAAGGTGATTGATGGAACTTATACGTACAGTAAAGGTTCTCTGTACATTCTCTAGATTTCCAGTTTCACCTGCCTTGAGTGGGAATGTTAATGTACAGCAGTATTCCAGCCAAATATTGTTGACCAGGTCGATATATACATGACGTGATTTAACTGAAGTAAAAATTTCACACACTTTGATACATGAAATTGTCAAATATTCATACACACTTCAATATTATTTTCCGCTGTCGACGAAGTAGAAGACACCTTTTTTGAGCATCAGAAGCCAAGCAGCGGAGGTTATAGAATGTTTTTTTTATTATTATTATTATTAACACATCAGCCGTTTCCCACCAAGGTAGGGTGGCCCGACAAAGAAAAACTTTCATCATCATTCACTGCATCACTGTTTTGCCAGAGGCGTGCTTACAATACAGCTACAAAACTGCAACATTAACACCCCTCCTTCAGAGTGCCGGTACTGTACTTCCCATCTCCAGGAATCAAGTCCGGCCTGCCGGTTTCCCTGAAACCCTTCATAAATGTTACCTTGCCTACACTCCAACAGCACGTTAAGTCCTAAAAAACATTTGTCTCCATTCGCTCCTATCTAACACGCACACGCACGCTTGCTGGAAGTCCAAGCCCCTCGCACACAAAACCTCCTTTACCCCCTCCCTCCAACCTTTTCTAGGCCGACCCCTACCCCGCCTTCCCTCCACTACAGATTTATACACTCTCGAAGTCATTCTATTTTGTTCCATCATCTCTATATGTCAAAACCATCTCAACAACTCTTTCTCAGCTCTCTGGATAATAGTTTTGGTAATCCCGCACCTCCTCCTAGTCTCCAAACTACGGATTCTCTGCATTATATTCACACCACACATTGCCCTCAGACATGACATCTCCACTGCCTCCAGGCTTTCCCTTGTTGCTCCAATCCGGGATTCTTCAAATGGGTTCTATATCTTTGGTCACGGGGCACCTTTGCTTGCCAATAATAACAGGAGTCATACCCTAGTTATCATACACCAGCGTTGAAAATACAATGACGATAGTGAGACACTCATGTTATGAACGAAATAAAAATAATGAAAATTTAGAAGGAAAAAAAAAATCAGTCGACCACCCAATGGTATCTCTCTGGAGATACCTAATAAAGGTGTCCAATGTGTAGGTAAAATTTTGTGGTTTATTTAATAAGGTGTGAGTGAAATGTGTTTAATAAATGTTTCCACAACTGGTAGAAATATTGTCATTAGTGAAGGAATCCAGTGTATATCCAGAATACCCTGAGGGTATATACTTCCTACAAGGTATACTCGTACATGCTGAATATACTAGGTATACGGTACATACTATTTCAGTTGCACACACATGTAAAATATATTTAAACTCAAGCAAATCAATATCACACATGATAGTTTACAACTGTAAATTAAAAAATCAATGTGAAATGAAATAGTTAAAATCTTTTCATATATATGTGACAGACTTGGCGGCGGAAGCAGTGTCGACTGGGTCTACGACAGTGCCAAGATCCAGTACTCCTACGTCGTCGAAGTGCGAGACGAGGGAGATTATGGCTTTCTTCTTCCGCCAGAACAAATACTTCCCACGGCTGAGGAAACCTGGGCTGGCATTATAGCTGGCATAAACGCTATATAGTTCTTCAAGTACACCCCTGAGTGACATTTTTGTTAACAAAGATGTAGAACATTCTACGTACAAGTAAAGAACTATCTGATGGAGTTGATGCAAAACTTTGGGACAAGTTTATACAATCTTTATGTCTCCTCCTCCCTCAGAAAATATATGAAGCCCAGTACTATCATAGTCATACGAAAGAGAACATGAGTGACAGATAAAAGAAGGACCAAAAACTATCCGCTGATCTCAGAAACCGAAGTTAAACTTAAACATAACTGTCTTTACTCTGGAATGCAAATGTTAAATTATTCAGTGGAAGTCAGTCTTCCTCTTCGTGATGTTAATAAAATGAAATAAATAAATTGATAGAATTGGTTGTAAAGGATAGCAAATGAATGGAATGATGATTGTAATTTAAATGTGAAAATCCGTTTTCCAAATGTTAGTGATCTCAGAGCAGCAGGAGTCAAAAATCATCTTGCTTGCCGAGTAAGTTTTAATTCACTTACGTCGCTGTCAGTACGCTGATACAAGAGATCCCTGGCTGCCTGAATGAGCCAAGCGTCTCGGACATCAAAGAAGTGAGAGCTGATGAGATAGTTATGAATGTTGAAGTGCTACTGATATTGTATTGAAAGAAACACTGGTTACACAACTCACAAGATAGTGGATGATCTAAGTGATTGACGGTGCCCTGTGGCCTGGTGGCAAAGCTCTCGCTTCACACGGTGAGGTCCGGTTCAATTCCGGCAAATGGTTGAAAACACTGGGTGTGTTTCCATGTTCACCTATCAGTAATAATAGGTACCTGGACAAAATTGACCAAATTTGTCCAGAATGCTGTGCATAACAAGCGGCTTTCTATGTAATAGTCTGTCATAGATGTCAGCTAGTCCTGTATACCTTGTATATGTACTTGTAGAAATAAAAATATTAATATTATTATTATTATTATCTGTCTGAAGAAAACCATACGGGGGCGCTGTGGCTCAGCTATTTACTTCATGTTAATATGCTGATGTGCTTCATTAATACAGAGTATTGATAAAACCTATTTCATTCAGTTTGGGAACAGAGCTACAAATGTTCCAAATTAACATAATGATAACCGGGTCCCCATCACAAAAATTCACAGAGGAAAATTCTTAGGAATCCATCTTGACAGTGGCCTCAATTTCAGACACTATACAACAAATTTCCAAGAAAGTCTCCAAAACCGTAGGAATACTATCCAAGATAAGGTATTATGTTCCACAACCAGCTCTCCTTACCCTATATCACTCACTCATTTACCCCTACCTCACCTATGGAATCTGCGCATGGGGCTCAACAACAATAACTCATCTCAGACCATTAATAACACAACAAAAGGCTGCAGTCAGAATGATAACAAATTCACACTCCAGACAACATACTCCACCAATATTCAAAATCTAAACTTACTCACATACAAGACATCCATAATTTTTTCTGTGCCTATTACATACATAGAACACTAAACTCAAATATTAACCCACACTCAAACTTCTCCTCACCAACTTTAATTTATTCTTGTTTTCCATTTATACACCTCAACCATATCCCCCTAATTCTAAGCCATTATGTAATACGGTGACCAAAACTGTACTTATA
>WNWK01012156.1:0-60944 GCA_009830355.1 Cherax destructor | reverse complement strand
TTTCTCCTCTCAAAAGACTGCTGTGCAGTCGTCACCACTATGACTACCACTTTTCCCGGCCCCTCAGATGTCACTCCCCCTTTGCTATTTCAAATTTAAAGACATTAAAAGTTGTATACTACCCTAGCGGGGGGCGAGGGAAATGGACACTTGACCTGAGAGAGACATTACTACTTTCCTAGGCAACCTTTTGGGGGGGGAGGGGGGGGTTTTGGGCCCCAGAATGGGCCCCAATGAAAATTTATAATGTATTTGTATAATGTATATTTTCCATTTTCAAAATTTTATATTGTTTATATTCTCGATAATATAAATCATTAATATCTTGCTTTATACTATTATTTGCCCTATTTAATTTTTTGACATTTTTTGGGACTTAGCTATGTTTATTGGTGGGATGTAATATTATAAATTATGACACTGGTTGTTGGGGGAAATACGGTTTCCCCCTGAGGTGGGTGGCGCTTTCCTCAGGCACTACGAACGGGACATCGTTTAACAACCCCTTTCCTTTGTCCTGCTTGTTTTCCCCCAAAGCCCTTGGGGTAGATTTTTCGGTGGTGAGACGAAACATTTTTCCCAGGACTCGGGAACTTTTTCCCAGAGGATAGACTAACAGAGATTTCCGAGTTTTATTGGGGTGTGTCACTTTGACACCTGAGAAAACCCGGGTTTTTGCACGCCCGGGCCCCAATTCAAAAGGGTCTGTGCACCACAGTTTGGGATTGTTTATGCTGAACCTAGCTTCAGAAAGGGGGGGGTTTTTGTAAATTTTTGGGGGATTTTTGATGGCCCCCGTTGGGTCGTTTTTCACCCCGGGGGTTTCCCCTGATGCGGGCTTTTGCCTGTTATATTGCTGTTTGGGGTTTTTTATTCAGTCAAGCTGTTCTTTTTCGTTTGTTAAAAGCTGCTTTGAGAAGTTCATCGGACACTTTTTGAGTGATCTTGGGTTAGGGAGATCCCCAAACATATATTTTTTTTTAATAACTGTATTTTTTAATTACTGACATTGTACCGATGGACCCCCAGAGTCATTTATATATATGTCCCCTCAGAAACAGTCATTTTTATGAAATGTAATAACCCCCAATTAACCTCCTAATTCATAACTTAATAACATCCGATCAATTTTACTTTATTTATTTTAAAACCCCCAAAATTTCACTTTGATAATAAATTTTAAATATATTTCTTTTGGTTAGCCCTATCAGTTTTCCTTTAAATATATAATATGTTGGATAACTGAACCGGGATACTGATTTTTTTTTAAAAAGGGCCCAGTAACAGGCTGGATCTAAAAAGGGCTATCCTTTCTAGTGTTCACTGGAGATGTTTTTACTAATAGAACCGCATTTTTAACAACAGTGAAGGGTGTCAATTGGGGGGGGGGGGGATCGGGGGGGAAAGGGAAGGGTGAGTAGGGGAAAAAAATGGACGGGTAAGCTAAGGCAGGAAAACAAGGAAAAAAGCCCCCTAAAAAAGGGGGTTTTAAAAAAGAACGGGGAAAAACCTCGGGGGGGGTCAAAAAGGGGATGGGTAGAAATGACTTTGAGACTTGAAGTTTATGTTTGATTCTTCAAAAACATAATTTCCGGTGGACAAAAATTTTTTTTAATGGGATCTTTTTACTGGGAGCTCAGAGCATTTAAAAGGGGGGGGGGATGGTAGGGATGTGGGGACCGCCCCCTTTACCCGGGGATGGGAGGGGGGGTTGGGTGTTAGGGTGGGCGGGGCGTGGGGTGCAAGGGGGGCTTCATTGGGGGGTTTTCCGAGTAATGACCGTTGTGTGAAGGGGGGGTTTTTTGGGGGGTTTATTTTTACTTTTTGTGGTCCCCTTTGACCATAATTGCAGGTGATTGGAATTGTGTGATCAGGGGGGGGATTGACCCGGGGGGAAAGGGGTGTACTTTGGGGGTTTTTGGGGATGTGTTGGGGCGGGGGGGGTGGGGGGATGGTCAGGGGAGGTGGGGGGGTGGGGCATACAAAATACGAAGAGGAAAGCAGCGAGGCGATCGGGGTATTTTCATCAGCGATACAGGTCGGCAGTGTCACCTGTGTGGAAAGGGGGTTTTTTGATCATGGGGGGTATTAGTTTTAAATTTTGTTTTGGGGGGAAAAGAACCCCTTTTAGCCCCTTTTGGGTTGGGGTTTTCCCCCCGTGGTCCTCCCCCAAAACCCCTTTCCCCATCCCGTCACCACCCCCAAAACCCCCGGGGCTTCCCCCCTGCCACAATACCTTCCCAAAACGGGGGCGTCAGGGTGGGGGCAGCCCCCAAACTCTTCAAAATCCCTGGGTGGGGGGAGCCCCCAACCCTTTTCCCGGCTATTGGAAATTAAATAGGTTTTCTGGGGACTGGATCATGGGAAAGGGTTTTTTTGGGGTTGGTGGGGGTTTAAAGGGGGGGGGGGAGGGGAAATTTAAAATATTGTCGTGGGGGACAGATAGGGAAAAAGGGTTTTTATTAGGGGTTTTTATGGTAGGCTGGGGGTGGGGGGGAAGGTTGAGGAGGTAAGCAGAGATATTTGGTATCAGTTACAGGAATGCTAAAAAGGGGGGGGAGGAATTGGGGGTGAAATTGAGGAAAAAGGGTAAACCGGGATTTAAAAAAGGATTTTTCTTGGGGTTAGGGGGGGTGGGGGCCCCCCCTTTTGGGGGGGAGATAACCCCCAGCTATGGTTTTAAAAAAGATTTCAGAAAGGAGGGGGGGGATGACGATCATGGCCCCGACCGGGGATGAAAATTTTGGGGGGTTCAGGTGGGTCAGGTGGTGAGGAAACCCAAAGGAAAATGAGTTGACACAGATAAATTTTTAAGAAAGGGGGGGAAAGGGTTTTTTTGGGGGGAAAAAAGATAGTTTTAAAAAGGGGGGTTGGGGGAAAGGGATGGAAAAATTGTATAGAGGGGGTAAACTGAAGGCGGGAATGGGGGGTGCTGGGACTTTTTTTTGGGGGGAAACGCCGGATTGAGGGGATTTGGGGATTTCACATGACTCATTGGGAGGTTTTTGGGGTTTTGGTGGCTTTACCAATGGTATGAAAATATCAGGTATTGAGTGGGGAAACAGCGTACTGGGGTTGTGGTCGTAGTTCGGGGGGGGGAGGGAATGAAAATTTTTAAGGATTATGGGGAAACCCCCCATTTTTTTAAAAGATTATATCCAGTTGTTGTAAATAATTTTTCTGGTATAAACCTTTTTCCTTCCTTTTTTAAAAATGGAAGGAGTAAATAATGACGGGTAAATATTTTTTTTATTCAAGAAAGAAAAAAATTTCCTAATTCCCTTTAGCTCGATCGTGGGCACTCACCCCACACGAGGTCGGGAGATGAATCTCCCCCGGTACGGCTGGAAAACATTAGGGACGTTTTCCATAAAACACCTGTTGAAAAAGGGTTCACCCATCAGTTTTAAAATGGGTCCCGGGGGTTTAGTCGACTGGGGGGGGTCGATGGGGGGAAAAAAAAACCAAATTTTTGTTAAAATATTTCATAACAAGAGGTTTTTTATATAGCAGTATTTTTTTATTCCCCAGGCCTGTATACCTTGTATTTGAAGTAAATAAAGATATTATATTTTTAAATTATAACTCTTATTATTATAAGAATTTCTTTGGGAAACCCCATTTTACAAAGGTTTGTTTTTTTTAAAATTTTTTTTATAACTGATGCTAACGTACATTCTCTCTTTTAAAAACCCCTTAAAAAAACTAATGTTTATAATTATTTCTATATAATAATATTAATAATCATTTTAAAAAGGAAAAAAAAACCCCCAAAAGGAAATAAGTCACTTTTTTTTTTTTGGTTCCCTTATATTTTCTACACATATCGTTATGTATGATAATTTATATCTGTATTTGTTTATCCCTTTAATAAATTTAATATAAATACATATCTTCTTTTCCCCACAAGTACTTTACAAGGTATACAGCCCTTAAATAATGACTTTTTAAAATATAAAAAAACCCCCTTTTAAAGGGGGGCATAACTTTTAAAAAAAGTAATATTAAGAGATAAAAAGGGGGTTGAATCATTTTAATTTTTTTTAAGAGTGTTGTTGAAAGAGGATTTTTATGTTTATTTTAAAAAGTCCCCCGGGGCGTGAGAAAAACCAGCAGGGTTTTTCCCCCTTCCCTTTAGCTACTCATTCGGGCATTACCTAGCCAGAATATGTATTCCTACTGCTAATAAATGAGTTTGTAATTATTGTTAATGTGTATTGTTGCTGGCAAAAAAAAAATAAAAATACATGTTTTTTTGGAAAGATATTGTTTTTAAGAAACCCCCCGGGGAAAAAACCCCCAAAACCCCGGAAGTTTATATTTTCCATATAATGTTATTCCCGGGAAATTTTTTACTGTAGTTAGCAATTATTTATTCACCTCTCAGCCTTTGGGGGGCGGGGGTGTGCCCCTTTGACCCCCTGGTGGGGGAAAAGTCCCCCCACGGGGGATTTAACAACATGGCGGAGAGGGCCGGGGAGTCAATACCCCGTTTTGGGGGGATACCCAAAGGGGGGATTTAAACCCACTAACGCTGCTGCCCTGCTACCAGCGTCCTGGGGAAAATTTTTTTTTGGAAATTTTAAAAGGGGGTTTTTTAAAAGGGGGATATCCCCTAAAAGGGGGGGCAAGGGATTTGTTAAGTTTGGGGACTAGCGCTTATGGAGGATTTTGACAAATATCAAAACAACTGATTAAGGTAAACCCTGGTCTGGGAAATGCGCCCCCCAGAGACGGTCAAAACCAAAAGGGTAAAATGCAATGTCCCCTTTTGGGGGCCCGATGAAGTTGACACCCGGGGGGAAAACCCAAATTTTGGGTTTATAGATGCCCCGGGGGGGATGGGGGTTTTTCCCGGTTTCCGGGGGCCTGGGGCCCATTCTTCAAAAACCCCGAGAATCCCCTTTCCCCTCGACGCCCTAATGGGGGGTTTAAACCCCCGGTTTATTTTTCATATGGGGGGGGGCAGCAAACGTGGGAGGATTTGTGGGGCCTATGGCAACATGGCGGCGGTGTAGCAAGAGGCCGCCCCAAAAGCGGTTTACCCCGGGAGGGGGTTTGGAGAAGGCTCAATGTGCGCCTTTTTAAGAGGGAGGAGTGGCGTGAGAGATTTCCCGGGCTGGTGGGAGCCCGGAAAGGGGGGGAGGAATCAGCGAGGAGGGAAGAACAGGCCAACCCAAAAAAAATATAAGGGCCCCTTTTAGACATAGGGGAAAGGAAGAATATAAGGGCATTTTTTTTAAAAAAGTATTTGGAAAACCAGTTAATTAGTTGTTATGAAAAAAGGGGGGGGTTACCCCCCGGATATTTGGGGGGGGTTTGGGAGTGCTAAATTACGGGATATACAGAATGATAGGTTTGATGCTATCAGGGTCCGGGGGGGGGGTTGAAACCCCCTTTGGGGGGAAAAGGGCCAATTGTCCTAAAAAAGCCCAAAAATGGCAAAAAAGGATACGGGGTAATTGGGGGGTGGCAGGCACTGGGGGGGTATGGGGAGGGCAGACCCTTAGAATGACCGAGGAGAGGTTGTTACGGGAACATTGGTTTCAACGTTTTCCCCCCCAAAGGGGGGGGGGAAGGGGGGGCGGTGAGATTGTGGTGGAGGGCATGAGGGGGGGGGTTTGGGAAAAGGGGGGGTTAGGGGGGGAAAAGGAATTTTTCAGGGATGAGGGGGATGGCCCCCCAAAGGTATGAGTCAAGGAAAAGGGGGGGGGGTTTTGGGACAGGATCCCTAACAATTTTTAATTTTTAAATTTGGGAACCCCGCTAAAAGAGGTTTGTAACTTTGTTTAATAAAAGAGGGCTCCAGGCTTCAGGGGAAAAAACCCAGCATACGAGGGAGTGGTGCGGGCCCCCCAAGAGGCGGGAGGGGGATTAAATTGGGGTTTTGGGCTATCATTATGTGCGCTGATTAAAAAATTTTTGCTAGAAGGGGGGGGAAAATAGAATTAAAACCCCCGGGGAGAATCTTAAAATCGGGGCAATTTTTTTTCCCCGGGGTGCAGCTGTTTAAGGGACATGGAAATTCGGGACTTTAAAAAAGGGGGGCGGGAGGGGGGGGCCCCCTTGGGTTAGATTAAAACAGCTTATGACAGTGTAGGGGGGTATGTTACAGTTGATAGGGGGGGAAGGGGGTTTTGGGGGGAAAGACCCGGGGGGGTGAATACCTTGTATAATGGGGTTTTGGTGTAGTATAGGTGAAGGGGAGGGGGGGGACGTTGGGGTTTGGGGGGGGGTTTGCGACAAGGATGCCCCTTGTCACAAATCCTTCTTTTTCCATTTTATAAAGAATTGCAAAAAGGCGGGAGGGGAGAGCAGTGAACGTAGTGATTCAGGTTTTTTTTGGATAAAAAAGGCGTCCCCCGGTCGGGGGTGGGGGGGGGTTTCCCCAAAATGTGGAAAAAATTTTTAAATTTTTTTTGGGGGACGCCCGGGATGGGGGTCAACCAAAAGTTAAATCTAAATTGTTGGGGGGGGAAAAACGGGGGGGGGAAATTTGGGGGGGCTAGGTAGGGGGGGACTGTCGTGGAGAGTTTAAAAATAGTGGAGTGGTTTATAGGTTTACCAGATGGTTAGGGGGAGAATTCATCTGCGGGGGGAAAGGTTTTTGGGGGGATGGGTGGTTTGGAGGCTGGGAGATATCCCCTTTTGCAGGGGGTGTCAGGGTTTAAAATCCTTATATAAAGCAAATTATTGATGTGGCGGCAGGGCCCCCTTTTTGATCCCGGGGATGCCCGGGGGATTTGAAAAGGGGGGCCCCCAAGGTATAGGGGGGGTATGGGCGGCCTTGGTTACATAAGGAGGTTGTCGAGTGGGTGGGTTTGGGTGGGATGGGGTTTTCCCCCTTTGAAAGGTGGCTGGGGGGAAAGGGGATGTGAAACAGAGGTTTTAGGGGGAGCAGGGGGGGGTGGTGTGGGGGGCGAAGAGGTGGTGGGGGGGGAGGGGTTGGGGGGAGGCAATGTTAATTTTTTTAAAACCCCCGGGGGGTCTGGGGAAATTTTGGGGGGTAGGCATTTTGGGGAGGGTGGGAGGAATGGGGGGGGGGGTGGTGGGGGAGGCTATTTTTCCCGATGTATAATTGGGGGATTTGGGGGGAGGGGTTTGGGGAGGCTGCGGTTAACACGGGGGTGCTAAAAATGTGTATGGTTTATGGGGGAAAATTGGGCCCCCCGGCCCTTTTTTTAATAGGGTTTGGGGGTTGGGGAAAAAAAATTCACAAGGGGGGTATAAAAAAAATAAGATAAGATAAGATTTCTTTTTTTTTTAAAACCCCCGGGGGGGTTTTTACCCAGGGAAAAAAAAGAAAGTCAGTGCATAAAACGGTGTCTGTCTTTTGCCATTTTTTAATCTTGCCCCCCCGGATGCAAAACCCCCAAAGTCGACTAACAACCCGGGAAATTTTTTGCTGGGTGAACATGCCCGGTGAAAGGGGAAAAACATCAAAAAATTTTCCCCCGGGGGGAATCAAAACCCGGGGGCCCCCGGGGGAAGCGGGGCTCAAAAAACCAGACCACCGGGGCCACCACCCCAAATTTTCACGTAGTTTTTTTGTAAACCCTTTGGGGGGGGGTCAAGGAATGGTTTGGAAGGGTTCCCGCTTTTGGGGGGGGGGGGTGTTAAAATCTTGAGATTCTTTCCTTTTATATTCGGGGGCGGGGGGGGATGTACGGGGGGCAAAAAATTTTACCCCGGGCAGACTTTTTACATATTCATGGGTGATGCGGGAGGTAAAAAGGGAGGTATGAAGAGGGTTTCCGTTTAATTATCATTAAGTGCAGAAACAAAAGGGGGGTTTCAGGGGGTCTTGGGGGTTTGGGCCTTTTTTGGGGGTTTTTGGGGGGTTTACAAAGGGGTTCTTTAAAGGGAAGTTAAAAAAACTTGAGGGGGGTTTTGGGGGCCCCCAGGGGGGGGGAAAAAAAAGGGGCCCCGCCGGGGGGGGTGTCAGGCTTAGGTGTGTGATTGAGCGAGGGGGGGAGGGGGACTTTTGGGGGACAGAATACAGCCTGCCCACTGGGGCGGATGTCTGGGGACGGGGGAGTTGTTTGGGGTGGATGACTGGGGGTTTTTCTTGTTTTTTCTGTTCTGCCGGGGTTTGGGGACTCCCCTTTACTAGGGGGGGGGATGTCCACAGTCACGGGGGCCTTTTGGGGGTTTCCCAGTGTCCTAACTGTTGCGTATTTTTTTTTTTTAGTTTTCCACGGATATAAGAAGATCCTTTTGGGTTTGTTAAAAAACTTTTTAGACAGTCATACTTTTATGTAACCGGGGGAGGCGTTTTTTCTTTTTTGGCAGGGGGTTTTTTTTACCCTTTTATACTGGGCTTCTATACCCGGGGGCCCCCTGTTTTTTCCTTTTTTTTGGGGGGGAAAGGGTTTTTGTTACTTTGTATTATATACAGGCGTCCGACTTTTGGGGGGGTTTTTGGCCCCCTTTATAAAAGGGTTTTTCCCCTTTCCCCCCGGGGGGGGATTTTTTTTTTTTAGTTTTTTTGTTTTTGTAAATTTTTTAGAAACGGTAGGGGGTTTTTTTTGTCATCAGGGGGTTTTTTTTTTATGCTTTTTATTTCGTTTCCTTCTTTTTATATAAAAAAAAATGATTAATGATTCCCCCGTTATATTGGGGTTGAACGGGGGGCCCAGTCCCCCCTTTTTTTCCCCTTTTTTAATTTTTAAAAATTTTCGGGGGGGTTGATTTCTAAATTTTTTTTTTTTTACATTTTTTTTTTATAGTCCATTCACGGGATACTTTTTTTTCGTTTGTGTTCATTGGCATGCATATGTGCCTTGTGTAACGACATATATCATTACGTTGGTGTTCTGTGTGATTTCAAAATTTTTTTGGGGGAAAAAGGGGGAATTTTTTTATCCCTTACGCCTGTTGGTCATTGTTTAAAAAGGGGTTTTGTAATATTTGTTATTTATTTCCCCCATTAGATAAATTTTCATTGCACAAAGTTGTAGATTAACACCCAGGTCCCCATTTTAAATGAGGGGTGAACAGGGCAGCAGGTGTCTTTGGAAAAGGACTTAATTTTTTCCAGCCGTACCGGGGGAGATTCGATCTCCGGGGCCCCCGAGTGTAGCGAGGGCAGGATCGAACTACGGGGGACCCTATTTTTGTATACTATCAAAATTTACCACAAGCCAGAGGATCGATTCCCACAAATCAAAAAATTTATGACGGTATAATGGAAATACGAGACTGGGGAGTGGATTCCAAATTTTTTGTCTTTAAGTCCCCCACATCGAACACCAACAGAAAAAGGGAGTCCAGAAGAATTTTGTAAATAAAACAAGATACCCTGGAAAAAATCAACAATGAATGAAAAATTAATTGGGAAAAATAAAAGAAGAATTTGTCTTCCAAAAAAACCAGATGGTTATTGAACAGATAAAAAAAAAAGAACCAAATATTAATATTACGATCCGGTATGAAATTCCAAGGCCCTTGTAGGGATCTTAAGTCTCAAAAAAGGATCAAACCCAAAATTTGGAAACCAAACACAACATTAATTTTTTGTTTACCCCATTTTCCCACTAAGATATGTATAGAATTTACAGAGTTAAATAATTAGGAATACAACAATGAGCCAAAAACAAAGAGCCACTTATAAAAGATGGTTTTGACCTCAGAATAGACAAGTGGGATGAGGAAAGACCAGTGTGGAATTCGCCACCTACCACCAGGTGGTAAAGCATAACCTCAACTTGGTTGGGGAAAATTTTCTGCATTGGTTGATTTGAACTGGATAATCCAAAGAGAGTGGGGCCCCCAAAAACCCCCATTCAGAAACCCCAAAAGGAATGGCAAAGGAATGCCAATAAGTGGTAAAGAATGCCAAAAAATTTTTAAAGTACTTGGCCACGCCACAAATCCAAACAACCCCAAACAAGGCCCCTTTGCAAACGTTTCCAACAGATACAAGGAGGGCATTGGGACAAGAAAAAAAAAGTTGGAAAAAGGAAAACAAAAATTTTTAAAAAAATTTATGGTAACAAAAGTTAAGGGGGCCATAATTTTTCTAAACAATCCGTCAAAATCTGGAGTTGCACATATCCATAATGTTGATCAAGACTATATTACCCTTTTGTAGACCTTTTTACTGGTGCGATAGGTCCTTCCAAAAAAACCCATCTCGCCACAGTTGTTACTACTACCACTACTACTACCCTCATGCAGCTTGTCGCCTGATTCCTGCCACAATATATACTTGTTCTTCATTATATGTGGGGAACACAGGCACGAGTACACAACACAGAGAGGAGTTTTCACTTACAGCACAAAACGCAGACTCTCTAGGATGCAGGCATACTGCATTCATCCATTTTTTGGACGTTGAGCCTATGATGCCCACATCCACCCTCACCAAGGACTGCTCTCTCATGGACAAAAAGTTTTCTCAACCTGTTAATATGATCATCGAACTTTTTCCGCTAGACGCCCTATGCACAAGAAGATTGTCCATAAAAAACTCCTGAGTGCCAGCCTTACAGGCTGGCACTCAGACTATACTACAAGTTGAAGATTGAAACACTTATGCAACATATCGGAATCTTTATTAAGGAAACGTTTCGGCACAAAGTGGCTTCTTCAGTCGAATACAAAGCAGAGAGGGGTAAGAAGAGGAGGAGTTTGAGGTAATCAGTCCCTCAGCCTGGAATCGATGTGTTCAGTTCATCACTCTTGTAGAAAGTACAGCATATGACCGGAGAAGTGACTTATATACTGTAGTCAGGTGAGTGGAAGCAAGAGCAGGCGGGATCACAGTGGAACATCCACTGGTGTAACTGGGTCTTCTTCCAAGGGTTTCCTTAATAATCGTTTTCTTAATAAAGATTCCCATATGTTTCATAAGTGTCTCAATCTTCAACTTCTCAGTTTTCAAACCATTTATCACACACAACAATTTACCCAACAACCAACCTTCCCCACCTTCATTACTATGGAACCAAGGGAGAAATTGCCAAAAAAAAACTATTCTCTCTCGTTGTTTTCTTGCTTACTTATCATCTCCAACCAAAAACATTTAACGAAGACGCTAGCCTTATCTTTAAAGCCTCCCAGAAATGACGTTCCTAGAAGTCGACTCTACAAGAACGCTCAGGATCATTAGCCACCACCCATCTGGTGTATCTGTCCCGGAATCATTTGCATCTACAGGCACCAATGTATGCATCCCTGAAGCAACCAAACCCACTACTGCCCCTGCCATCTCTGCACCTACTATTGGTCCTTCAATCCCAGAAATACAAAACTCCACTTATACCTTCATGCCTTCCCTACGCTCATTACCGACACTTCAATCCCTGAAGCGTAAGCCGCCATATCTGTCACTGAAGTTGCTGAGCCTTCGCCAGCCGTTACCCACTAGTAAGAGGAGTGAAAGAAGCCATCATCGCTAGCCTAGATAATAGAAAACTTCAGCTTCTACACCACTCTCTCAAATAGTAGTACCA
This sequence comes from Cherax destructor, assembly GCA_009830355.1. NCBI lineage: Eukaryota > Metazoa > Arthropoda > Malacostraca > Decapoda > Parastacidae > Cherax > Cherax destructor. The sequence continues at coordinate 49,488 of WNWK01012156.1, read as the reverse complement.
AGGAACAACGCGCAAGATTTTGAACGCTATATATAGTAAAATTGTCTTGCGGCCCTCCCAAGGGCCAAGAAATCGGTGTTCGTCAAGAATCTTAATCGTTACGTCACCAGGCAATCAAGAGGCTACGTGAAACGACTCATTAAAGGTCAAAATGACTGATCCACCGTCGATTTTATCACAAAAATTCCAGCTTACATCTCTGTGAACAATATCACAAATGCCGAACTCTCTATGATATCTCAGGCACTCAGTGAAGATCTACGCATCTCATTGTATAACAAGTTACAGTAAATCATAACTACTTTCTCTCTCTCTCTCTCTCTCTCTCTCTCTCTCTCTCTCTCTCTCTCTCTCTCTCTCTCTCTCTCTCTCTCTCTCGTACAGTTAGTTAGTTAGGTTGTATTCCTATATTCATTTAGAAGGTAAGAGCTGGTATCTACTTCAGCTCATTTCAAAGACTTTTTATTGTTATGAGACAGAAGTAGCGAAAAGGATGAAGTTGGAGTCATCTGAGGACCAGCGATTTCATTTGGTACACTGACATTATTTCACCGATGTCTTAGATAAAGTGATATTCTTGAGAAAGGTACAGCCAGAATGTTGTTCCTGTTTGCTGCCCGTCTTGTTGTGTAGAAACTCTCTTGTCGCTTACCATGAAGTGTGGCCAAGTGTGGTACTTAACAACATACTTCATGTACCTATGCTGTTAAGTACCACATCCCTCGGAATATGGAGCAGGCAGGAATAACAAGATAAGCACTACAATCGATTAAGGTATACCTAACAGGAAGGAAACAAATAGTGAGGTTCATACACAGGTGTCGGAATGCATGCAAATGACGATTTGGGCTTCACTAGGAACAGTCCTAGGGCTGATGCTGTTTTTGTATAAGTGAAAGACATGACAGAAGGGATAGAGTCAGGGTGTCCCAGTTCACAGACTTCGTAAAACTAATGAGGAGAATGCAAGCGGAAGAAGACCAGGGAAGCTACAAATGGATTTGTAGAGGCTGCAAGAAAGTTCCGACAAGTGTTTCAATAAATTTAACCCCACCAAATGCAAAGTTTGAAGCTTTGGGAACTGCAGAAAAAACACAGACGGAGTACAGGCTCGGGAGGAAAAGGCAGCAAACCTCACTCAAGGAAAAAGAACCTAGGGGTGGATATCATACCGAGCATATCCCATGAGGCGCACATCACGTCTGAAAAATCTAATAGCTTTTCAGGATCTAAGTGAGGTGTAATACACGACACTATACACTCTGTGTGTCAGGCCCACATCAAAATTTGTAGGACCAGTATGAAACTCGCACCTGATCAAGCATATTAAAAAATTAGAGAAAGTGCTGAGGTTTGCAGCAGGAATAGTCTCAGAGCAAAGCGGTATGTCCTATGAGGAGAGGTTAAAGGAACTCAACCTGATGATACTAGATTCTGGGGAATATATGATAACAACGTACAAAATACTGAGAGGAATTGTCAAGATAATAATAATATCTTCATTTCTACAAGTACATGTACAAGGTATACAGGCCTAGCTGACATCAATGACATACTACTATATAGAAAGATGAATATGGACAGAATATTTGAGAGATGGGGAAACAAATAAATGAGGGCACAGCTGGAAGTTGAAAACTCAGATGAGTCATAGTGATGAGACAAATATTTCTTCAACCTTAGAGTTGTCAGAAAGTGGAACAATCTTGAGAGTGAAGTTGTAATGGCGGAATCCATACTTAGCCTTAAGAAGAAGTTTGATAAGATTCTTGAAAACAGGGGAGGTAGAAACAATAGCATCCAGCGTAAAGGAGGAGCCAGGAACTATGACTCGACTCCTGCAACCACGTATAGGTGAGTACTCACACACGCACTAACAACAATCTTTAACACATCTATCGAAACTGGGCTACTACAATTAGGTATGGAAGACAGCAAATGTAGTCCCAATTTTTTAAAAAAAGAGACAGACATACAGCATTAAACTGCAGATCAGAATCACTGACATGCATAGTATGTAAAGTCATGGAGAAGATTATCAGAAGAGTGGTGGAGCACTTATCTGCGACTTATCTGCGACAACCAGCACGTATTCAGGGACGGAAATCCTGTGCCACAAACCTCCTGGAGTTCTATGACAAGGAGACAACAGTAAGGCAAGAGAGAGAGAGAGAGGTGAGTAGATTCCATTTTCATGGACTGTAAAAGGCTTTTGACACAGTTCTACACAAGAGATTAGTGCAAAAGCTGAAAGACCAAGCAGGAACAACAGGAAACCACTGAAATGGATTAGAGAATAACTGACAGGAAGGCGACATCGAGTCATGGTACGTGACGTGGTACGCGGGGTTCCACAGGGGTCAGTTCTAGAACCAGTGCTGTTTCTGGTTTATGTGTACAACATGACGGAAGGAATAGGCTCAGAAGTGTAAAGTTAATGAGGAGAATTGAGTCAGAGGAAGACCACGCAGGACTTCAAAGGGATCTAGACAGACTACAGGCCTGGTCTAGCAACTGGCTCCTGGAGTTCAACCCCGTGAAGTGCAAAGTCATGAAGATCGGGAAAGGTCAAAGAAGACCACATACAGAATACAGCCAAGAGAGCCAAAGACTAAAAAACCCTACTTAAAGAATAGGATCTTGGGTTGAGTATAGTATCGAGCAGATCTCCTGAGGCGCACATCAACCAAATAACTGCTGCAGCATATGGGCGACTAGTAAACCTAACAACAGCTTTCCGACATCTAAGTAAGGAGTCGTTCACGACTCTGTACACCGTGTACGTCAGGCCTATATTAGAGTATGTAGCACCAGTTTGGAACCCACACCTGGGCAAGCACGTCAAGACATTAGAGAAATTGCAAGGGTTTGCAATGAGAATAGTCCCGGAGCTAAGGGACATGTCCTTCAAGATGAGGTTAAGGGAAATTGACCAAACGACACTAGAGGACAGTAGGGACAGAGGGGACATGATAACAACATATAAAATACTGAGAGGAATCGACTAAGTGGAAAGAGATAAGATGTTCCTGAGATGGGACACAGCGACAAGGGGTCACAATTGGTAGTTGAAGACTCCTATGAATCACGGAGATTTAGGAAGTATTGCTTCATTAACAGAGTTGTCAAACAGTGGAATAGTCTGGAAACTGAGGTGGTGGAGGCAGGATCTATACATTGCTTTAAGAAGAGGCATGAAAAAGCTCACAAAGAAGGGAGTGAGTGACTCAGTAGCCACCAATGAAGAGACGGGAGAAAGGAACATTTACTCGAATCTTGCAACCACACACACACACACACACTCTGCAGCATACGGGTGGCTGGCAAACCTAAGAATAGCGTTCCAATACCTCACTAAGGAATCGTTCAAGACTCTGTACACCATATACGTCAGGCCAATACTGGAGTATGTAGCACCAGTTTGGAACCCACACCTGGTCAAGCACGTCAAGAAATTAGAGAAAGTGCAAAGGTTTGCAACAAGACTAGTCCCAGAGCTAAGGGGATTGTCCTACGAAGAAAGGTTAAGGGAAATCGGCCTGACGACACTAGAGGACAGAAGGGTTAGGGGAGACATGATAACGACATATAAAATATTGCGAGGAATAGGTAAGGTGGACAGAGACAAGATGTTCCAGAGATGGGACACAGAAACAAGGGGTCACAATTGGAAGTTGAAGACTCCTATGAGTCAAAGGGATGTTAGGAAGCATTTCTTTAGTCATAGAGTTGTCAGGAAGTAGAATAGCCTAGAAAGTGACGTAGTGGAGGCAGGAACTATACATAGTTTTAAGACGAGGTTTGATAAAGCCCATGGTGCAGGGAGAGAGAGGACCTAGTAGCAATCAGTGAAGAGGCGGGGCCAGGAGCTATGAATCGACCCCTGCAACCACAAATAGGTGAGTACAAATAGGTGAGTACACACACACACACACATATGATTCGACCCCTGCAACCACAACTAGGTGAGTACACACACACACACACACACACACAACAAGGAGGAAGACGGCCGATCAGGGAAGGCCACAGTGGGAGGAGGAAATCTCTAGAAGGGAGAAGGAATGGGAGAGGAAGATATTGGTGATCACCGAGGAGCTCAATGAAAGGGAAAAGGAATGGGAGAGGAAGCTATTGGTGATCAGCGAGGAAATGGAGAAGAGGAGAGTAGAAAATGGGTAATGCAAGCCAAAAAAGCAGAAGCCAAGATCCAGACCTTAGAAGTGAAGCTGCAGGGACTGACACAGAATAGAGACAATAGTACCTGGCAGGAAACGACACTTGGAGCTTGTGCACCAGGCACAGCCAAAGGGAATGAGGAGAAAAGAGGAGAACTCTTGTATGCACAGGCACTGGCAGACACACATGGGGCCCAAAGTAAGACGAGCAGGATAAGAACACACAAGAGGGATATAGAAGAAGCAGCCAGGGTCAAGAAGAGCACCACAGGAACAACGAATGAGAGCACAGAAACAACACATGAGAGGGTAGACAAAGCAGCAGACACGCTAAACACGGAGACACCAACAACACACTGCAGCGGACAGGGACGTATGAGCAGACCGGACACACAAAGGAACATGGGGAATACAACCATGACAGCACCGGGAGAGGCTAATGCACCTTTGACAAGGCAATGGGAGACACAGTGGGAGGAGGAAAGGGAGAAGTCGATCTTTGTCTATGGCCTGAAGGAAGTCGAAGGGGACACCCACGACAGAAGGAAACAGGAGGAGAAAGAAAAGATCGATGGTATCATGCTAGCAATAGGGGGAGACTCATCCCAAGTGACAAATTTTCGGAGAATCGGGTGGTACACAAAGGGAAGAAATCGACCCCTCAAAGTAATATTCAAGGCAGAATCAGCCCGCACCATGATCCTGCAAGAGAAAGCTCGGCTGAGGATGAACCAGGGGTACCGGAATGTATACCTAGATCGGGACAGAACGCAGGAAGAAAGGGAGGCCCGGAGGGAGATGATAAGAAGGAGAAGAGAGGAGGGAGGGGAGACAGCGAGATACGGAGGACACCAAGCCCAAGCAGGACAAACACACACACTGGAAGTACCCTCAGCGGGCCTCAAATCACAAACAACCCACGACAACCATACACTCTAGCACCACACCCACCTATCAGGCCCCCTGTCCACACCCTAGCAAACGAAAACCCACCGTCACAGTTACCCCCACCCCCACCTCAAACTGCACCCCACCAGCCCATACCCCAACCATACAATCCCCCCACCCATGCTGCAACCCCCTGCGGGCACCCTGCCAACACCCCCAACCCACCAAGATCTCCCCAGGGCCACAGTATTGGAAACAAGGTTGAAGGTTTGGTACACAAATGTGGATGGAATAACGAATAAGTATGAAGAGTGGAATGAAAGAATAGATGAGGCATCCCCAGACATCATAGCGGTCACAGAAACTAAACTAAATGAGACAGTAACAGATGCAATCTTCCCACAGGGATATCAGATCCTGAGGAAAGATAGGAGGAGCAGGGGGAGAGGAGGGGTCGCACTGCTTGTAAGGCACCGTTGGAGATTCGAGGAAATGGTAGAAATGGAGGTGGGTAGAGAACGGGATTTCATAGTAGGTACCATCCAGTCTGGGGAGCATAAGATAGTCATTGCAGTGATGTATAACCCACCACAGAACTGCAGGAGGCCAGGAGAAGAATACGATGAGAACAACAGAGCGATGGTGGACACCCTGGCGGAGGTGGCAAGAAAAGCACACATGAGCAGAGCGAAGCTACTGGTCATGGGAGATTTCAACCACAGGGAGATCGACTGGGAGAACCATGAACCACGTGGGGGTCCAGAAACTTGGAGAGCCAAGATGATGGACGTGGTACTGGAAAACCTGATTCACCAACATGTCAGGGACACGACCAGAGAGAGACAGAGAGAGAGAAGAGAAGATGAACCAGAAAGACTGGACCTTGTATTCACCCTGAACAGCTCAGATATTGAAGAGATAATGCACGAGAGCCCCCTGGGAGCCAGTGACCATATGGTGCTGAGCTTTGAGTACATTGTAGAGCTACAGGTGGAGAGGGAAAACAGTACCGATAGAGACAAACCAGACTTTAAAAGAGGAAACTACACGGGCATGAGGAATTTCCTTCAGGAGGTTCAGTGGGAAAGGGAAATGGAGGGACTGACAATAAATGAAATGATGGAATACGTAAGGGCAAAGTGCAAGGAGGCAGAGGAACGGTTTATACCCAGAGGCAAAGGATTAAATGGGAAGGCCAGAAAGAGCCCCTGGTTTACCCAAAGGTGCAGGGAGGCAAAGACTCAGAGTATCAGATAATGGAAATGGTACAGAAGGCAAAGAACCCAAGTAAACAGAGAGATTAGTAGAAGAGCTAGAAACGAGTATGCACAAGTACGGAGGGAGGCCTAGAAACAGTACGTAAATGACATAGCATCGAAAGTTAAGTCCGACCCGAAACTGATGTACAGTCACATCAGAAGGAAGACAACAGTCAAGGATCAGGTGATAAGGCTGAGGAGAGAAGATGGGGAACTCACAAGTAATGATCAAGAGGTATGTGAGGAGCTAAACTTGAGGTTTAAGGAAGTATTCACAATGAAGGAAGGAAGGCAGCTGGGTAGACAGGACGGGGTTCGTCACCAACAAGGGATGTACCAAGTGCTAGACGGCATACACACAACTGAGGAGGAAGTGAAGCAGTTACTCAGTGACCTCGATACCTCAAAGGCGATGGGTCCGGACAATATCTCCCCGTGGGTTCTTCGGGAAGGAGCTCAGGTACTGAGTGTGCCACTTACCATAATATTCAACACATCCCTTGAAACTGGGTAGCTACCTGAGGTATGGAAGAAGGCCAACGTAGTCCCCATTTTTAAAAAAGGAGACAGAAAAGAGGCACTAAACTATAGACCGGTGTCACTTACGTGTATAGTGTGCAAAGTCCTGGAGAAAATCATCAGGAAAAGAATGGTGGAGCACCTTGAGCTGAACAGGATAATAAACACCAGATAGCACGGATTCCGGGAAGGCAAATCCTGTGTAACAAACCTCCTAGAGTTCTATGATAATGTAACAGAGGTAAGGCAGGAGAGAGAAGGGTGGGTTGATTGCATTTTCCTGGACTGCAGGAAGGCCTTCGACACAGTTCCTCACATGAGATTAGTAAAGAAGTTGGAAGAACAAGCAGGTATAACAGGAAGGGCACTGGAATGGATCAGGGAATACCTCAAAGGGAGGCAACAACGGGTCATGGTGCTTGGTGAGGTATCACAGTGGGCGCCTTGACGAGCGGTGTACCGCAGGGGTCAGTCCTAGGACCAGTGTTATTCCTGGTATATGTAAATGACATGATGGACGGGATAGATTCAGGAGTGTCTCTATTCACGGATGATGTGAAAATAATGAGGAGAATCACATCGGAAGAGGACCAGGCAGGGCTGCAAACAGACCTGGACAAGCTCGACATCTGGTCTAGCAACTGGCTTCTCGAATTCAATCCCTCCAAATGCAAAGTCATGAGGATCGGAGAAGGGCAAAGAAGACCGCTGACAGAGTACAAGCTAGGCGGACAAAGGCTACAAACCTCGGCAAAGGAGAAAGACTTTTGAGTGAGTATAACGCTAAGCACGTCTCCGGAGGCACACATCAACCAGATAACTGCGGCAGCATATGGGCGACTGGCAAACCTAAGATTAGCGTTCCGTTACCTTAACAAGGAATCGTTCAAGACACTGTATACCGTGTGCGTCAGGCCCATACTAGAATATGCAGCACCAGTCTGGAACCCACACCTGGTCAAACACGTAAAGAAACTAAGAGAAAGTGCAAAGGTTTGCAACAAGGCTAGTTCCACAACTCAGGGTTTGTCTTATGAAGAAAGGTTGAGGGAAATAGGACTAACAACACTGGAGGAAAGAAGGGTCAGAGGAGACATGATAACGACATACAAAATACTGCGGGGAATCGACAAGGTAGACAGTAACAGGATGCTCCAGAGAGGGAACACGGAAACAAGGGGACACAACTGGAAGCTGAAGACTCAGATGAGTCAAAGGGATGTTAGGAAGCATATCTTCAGCCACAGAGTAGTCAGGAAGTGGAATAGTCTAGAGAAAGATATAGTGGAGGCAGGAACCATACATAGTTTTAAGACAAGGTATGATAAAGCTCATGGAGCAGGGAGAACAGAGACCCAGTAGCAGACAGCGAAGAGGCGGGGCCAGGAGCTGAGTCTCGACCCCTGCAACCACAATTAGGTGAGTACAATTAGGTGAGTACACACACACACATCATAGCAGTCACAGAAACAAAACTCACTGGAACAATAACAGACGCAATCTTCCCACCCGGATATCAGATCCTGAGGAAGGATAGAAGGAGCAGAGGGGGAGGAGGAGTTGCACTGCTAATTAAAAACCGAAAGGGATATTAGGAAATGGAAGGTATGGACGAGATTGGAGAAAGAGATTACATAGTATGTACAATTCAGTCAGGGGAGTACAAGGTAGTCATTGCAATGATGTATAACCCATCACAGAACTGCAGGAGGCCAAGAGAGGAATATGACGAGAGCAACAGAACAATGGTGGACACACTAGCTGAAGTGGCCAGAAGAGCTCACACGAGTAGAGCAAAGTTACTGGTTATGGGCGATTTCAACCATAGGGAGATTGATTGGGAGAACCTGGAGCCACATGGGGGTCCCAAAACATGGAGAGCCAGGATGATGGATGTGGTACTGGAAAACCTCATGCACCAACATGTTAGGGACACTACCAGAGAGAGAGAGGAGGATGACCCAGCAAGATGGGACCTTGTGTTCACCCTGAGTAGCTCAGATATTGGGGACATCACATATGAAAGGCCCCTTGGAGCTAGTGACCTCTTGGTTCTGAGCTTTGAATACATCGTAGAGCTACAAGTGGAGAGGGTAAAAGGAGTAGAAAAGGAAAAGCCAAACTATAAAAGGGAGGACCTTCCTGCAGGAGGTTGGGAGGGAGGGAGAATTGGCAGGAAAACCAGTAAAATAAATAATGGACTATGTGATAACTAAATGCAAGGAGGTAGAGGAGATTTTTGCTCCCAAGAAAAACAGAAATAATGGGAAGACCAGAACAAGTCAATGGTTCACCCAAAGGTGTAGGAAGGCAAAAACTAAGTGCACTAGAGAATGGAAAAAGTACAGAAGACAAAGGACCCAGGAAAATAAAGAGATTAGCCGAAGAGCCAGAAACGAATATGCACAGAAGAGAAGGGAGGCTGAGCGACAATACGAAAATGACATAGCATCAAAAGTCAAGTCTGACACGAAGCTGCTGTATAGCTACATCAGGAGGAAAACAACAGTAAAGGACCTGGTAATCAGGCTGAGGCAAGTGCTGGATGAAATACACAACCGAAGAGGAGGTGAAGAAACTGCTATGTGAACTTGATACCTCAAAGGCGGTGGGACCAGACAACATCTCTATGTGGGGTGGGTCCTTAGAGAGGGAGCAGAGATGCTGTGTGTGCCACTAACAAAAGTCTTCAACACATCCATTGAAACTGGGCAACTACCTGAGGTATGGAAGACGGCAAATGTAGTCCAAATTTTTAAGAAAGGAGACAGACACGAGGCATTAAACTACAGACCTATGTCACTGACGTGTATAGTACGCAAAGTCATGGAGAAGATCATCAGGAGTAGAGTGGTGGAGCACCTAGAAAGACACATGCTTTTAAACGACAACCAGCACGGTTTCAGGGAAGGAAAATCCTGTGTCACAAACCTTCTGGAGTTTTATGACAAGATAACAGTAGACACGAGAGAGAGGGTGAATAGACTGCATTTTCTTGGACTGTAAGGAGGCCTTAGACACAGTTCCTTACATGAGGTTAATGCAAAAGCTAGAGGATCAGGCACACGTAACAGGAAAGGCACTGCAATGGATCAGAGAATATGTGACAGGGAGGCCACAACGAGTCATGGTACGTGACGATGTGTTAGAGTGGGCGCCAGTGACGAGCGGGGTTCCACACGGGTCAGTCCTGGGACCTGTGCTTTTTTGGTATATGTGAATGACAAAACGGAAGGGATAGACTCAGAAGTGTCCCTGTTTGCAGATGATGTGAAGTTAATGAGGAGAATTAAATCAGTCGAGGATCAGGCAGGACTACAAAGAGACCTGGACAGGCTACAAGCCTGGTCCAGTAACTGGCTCCTTGAATTTAACCCTGCCAAACGTAAAGCCATGAAGATTGGGGAAGGGCAAAGAAGACCGCAGACAGAGTATAGTCTAAGTGGCCAAAGGATGAGCTAAAGGTTAGCACATGACCTTCGTTATTTATGGTCCGTTTTTTTTTTTTTTTTGTACGTTAAGAAGCCTGTTTCCATCATGCATACATCAAGTTTCAATAAGATCGCCCAACAAACAAATGAGAAAAAAAAATATTTACCAATAATCACATATATATCGAGCTACTGTCTAAGTGGTACTTGGAAAAGTGGTTTTGGGATTACTTACGCATAAAAACAATGCTAATCTCTATTTATCATGTATATACTTTCTGTAATTTATCCTATCTTACATTTTGGAAAATATCTGACTTTTACGCTCACACAAATTAAAAACTAATTATGACATCTCAAAAAACTGTACACCAGTTTGTAATACAACCTTTTTTTTATGTTGTCTGTGTATTTCATTTCATTCCTATTAATATTATAGACAGTAGGTCAATATATAAATGAATAACTTACTTCCGAGATAATCCCCGCAAATATCGCTCAACAGAACTTTTTTTTTTTTTTTTTTTTTTTTTTTAAATAGCATTTTTCTAAGTTTTATCGTGCATTACAAGTGTACATGAGAGGTCCAGGGGAAGGATGGGAATCCCCCATAACCAGAGTGGTAAATGATACTCCAGTGAACGCTCGGTGTTTATGCCACATATTATTCATTATGAAGTATTTTCCATGTTTATTTGTTATTTATATTGTTTATTATGTAATATTAGATCGATTATGATTGATAAATAAACCGTAGTATTGATAATACCGCTATATTGAAGCATATTTCCCGGCTATCCTGAGTCAGGAATTTCTGCCGATGTAAGCAGAAGCTACCAGACGGTTCCTAATTGGCTTAGAGACTACGTATATGCTCCACCCAGTCTGTTATGATGCCAAATCATCAATTGTTATATTAGAAAGAATAAGACAAGAAATTAATGAAAAAATCTGGGAAAAAATACGAAAATTGACAACATGTCGGCAGGCCTGCTACAGATGGTGGCGTCACCATATGTGTTATAGATGACTATAATTCACTTTTTGATATACCCCGTGTCCATATCAACCTATGTAAGAATTCTATGCACATAAAGGGCCCCAGAATCTGGAATTCATTACCAGTAAATACTAAAATAACCTTGTCTGAAAATCAATTTAAGACTCTACTCAAAAACCACCTACTCTCCCTAAACTAAATACTCATACTGTAAATTACTTTAAAAAATGCTCAATGTTATTTTCCTATAAAATATAAACTTAATACTCATTCTGTAAATTACTTTAAAACATACTCAATGTTCTTTTCCTATAAAATAATTTCAATTTTATTATTATGTAACCACCTACTCACCCTAAACTAAATACTCATACTGTAAATTACTCTCAAAAATGCTCAATGTTATTTTCCTTAAAATAATATTAATTTTTCCTATTATATTACCATCCCACTAAACACTTGTCACAATGTAATATCATCATATTGTAATTTGAACGATCTAATAAGACAAACTCACTCAATTTCTCTAATATTATGTTTATAGTCTATAAGCCATTAGATTAAGCTGCCCCTAATGCCATGGCATGCCAGTGGCTCTCCTTGCACTTCAATGTATGATTGTAATAACATAACCTATGTAAACTAGAAATGAAATAAATTTGTTTGTTTGTTTGTTTGTACCATTGTGTTGCCAGATAGTTAAGCTATATTTTTATATGATTATCTCAGTTTTCGCATTTTTTCGAATATTTTTTCGTTCGCGCCGCGCATGCTCTGATTAGTGTGTGACCCCTCCTTAGACTGCAAACCTCACTCAAGAAAAAAGATCTAGGGATGAGTATAATACCGATCACATCTGAGGCACACATCAATTAGATAACTGCTGCAGCATACGAGCGTCTGGCAAACGAAAGAATAGCATTACGATACCTCAGTAAGGAATCGTTGAAGACTCTGTACACCATATACGTTAGGTCCATACTGGAGTATGCAGCACCAGTTTGGAACACTCACCTAGCCAAGCATGTAAGGAAACTAGAGAAAGTGTAAAGGTTTGCAACAAGACTAGTCCCGGAGCTAAGTGGTATGTCCTACGAGGAGAGGTTAAGGGAATTTGACCTGACTACACTGTAAGACAGGAGAGATAGAGGGGACATGATAACGACACTTAAAATACTGAGAGGAATAGACAAGGTGGACAGTGACAAGATGCTCCAGAGATGAGACACAGCAACAAGGGGTCACAGTTGGAAGTTGAAGACTCAGATGAATCACAGGGATGTTAGGAAGTATTTCTTCAGTCACAGAGTTGTCAGGAAGTGGAATAGTTTGGGAAGTGATGTAGTGGAGGCAGGATCCATACATAGCTTTAAGAAGAGGTATGATAAAGCTCATGGAGCGGGTAGAGTGACCGAGTAGCGGTCAGTAAAGAGACGGGGCCAGGAGCTGTGAATCGACCCCTGCAACCACAGCTAGGTGAGTACACACACACACACCTAGGGAAGGCCCCCAACTTGGTACCGCTCACGCACATCTTTATATCTAATGGATACAAGTATTTTCCCTTCATATTAATGCTATTTAATTCTCTCATTCAACATAGTCATATAACTAAACAATATATAATGTAGAGATAAAATGGAAAATCATCAATATTAATTAACTATGAAACTGAAAAAAACAAGTTTCACTTCCTGAGTTGTCAACAAACACCAGAATGGTTTTTACGTCTCCCGTCAAGGTTATGGGGGACTCACCTGACTCACACTTGCTCTCACACTCAGTCTCTACCCTTGTCAAGGTGCACAGTGTGGTACAAGCTTTTGTTGTAGCTGTACTCAACACTCTTCTGCCATCTCTGCTCAGGTAAGTGTAGAAATATTACTTTAGTGTGTGTGTGTGTGTGTGTGTGTGTGTGTTTGTGTGTGTACTCACCTAATTGTGGTTGCAGGGATCGAATCATAGTTCCTGACCCCGCCGCTTCACTGGTCGCTACTGGGTCACTCACTCCCTGCTCTGTGAACTTGATCATACCTCTTCTGAAAGCTATGTATAGATCCTGCCTCCACCATCTCACTTTCCAGACTATTCCACTTCCTGACAACTCTGTGACTGAAGATATACTTCCTAACATCTCTGTGACTCATAGGAGTCTTCAACTTCCAAATGTGACCCCTTGTCGCTGTGTCTCATCTCTGGAACATTTTGTCTCTGTCCACCTTGTCGATTCCTCTCGGTATTTTATATGTCTTTATCGTATCCCCCCCACCCTATCCTCCAGTGTCGTAAGGTCAATTTCGCTTAAACTCTCCTCGAAGGACATGCTTAGGGACTAATCTCGTTGCAAACCTTTGCACTTTGTCTAATTTCCTGACGTACTTGCACAGGTGTGCGTTCAAAACTGGTGCTGCATACTCTAATATAGGCCTGACATACACGGTGTCCAGAGTCCTGAACGACTCCTTACTGAGATATTGGAAAGCTATTCTTACGTTTGCTAGTCGCCCATATGCTGCAGCAGTTATTTGGTTGATGAACGAATCAGAATATATGTTCGGTATTGTACTCACCCCAACATCCTTTTCCTTGAGTGGGGTTTCTAGTCTCTGGCCCAATAGACTGTACTCCTTCTGCAGTCTTCGTTGCCCTTCCCCAGTCTTCATGACTTTGCTGGACCAGGCTTGCAGCTTGTCCAGATCCCTTTGTAATTCTACCTGGTCCTCGTCTACTTGAATTCTTCTCATCAACTTCACATCATCTGCAAACAGGGACGCTTCGGAGTCTATTCCTTCCGTCATGTCGTTCACAAATACCAGAAACAGCACGGGTCCTAGGACTGACCCTTGTGGAACCCCGTTCGCTACATGTGCCCACTCTGGCACCTCACCACGTACCATGAATCGTTCTTGTCTTCCTGACAGGTATTCCCTGATACTTTTGCAGTGCCTTCTCTGTTATCCTTGCCTGGTCCTCCAGCTTTTGCACTATTCTCTTGTGTGTAACTGTGTTAAACGTCGTCTTACAGTCCAAGAAAATGGAACCTACCCACCCCTTTCTCTCTTGTCTTACTGCTGTCACCTTGTCATAGAATCCATTAGGTTTGTGACACAGCATTTCCCGTCCCAGAAAACGTGCTGGCTGTCGTTGATAAGCTCTTTCCATTGTAGGTGCTCCATCACTCTTCTCCTGATAATCTTCTCCATTACTTTCATACTATACATGTCAGAGATGTTATCCGGCCCCATCACCTTTGAGGTATCTAGCTCACTTAGCAGTCTCTTCACTTCTTCTTAGGTTGTATGTGTTGTGTCCAACACTTCGTGGTGTACACCACCTCTCCGCCTTTCTAGAGTCCCTTCTGTCTCCTCTGTGAACACTTCTTTGAATCTCATGTTGAGTTCCTCACACACTTCACGGTCATTTATTGTGACCTCCGCTCCTCCCTTCCTCAGCCTGATTACCTGGTTCTTGACTGTTGTTCTCCTGATGTGGCTGTACAACAGTTTAGGGTCGGATTTGGCTTTCACTGTTATGTCATTCTCGTATTATCTTTGGGCCTCCCTTCTTACCTGCGCATATTCATTCTATCTCTACGACTGCTCTCCTTATTCTCCTGTTTTTTTTGCTTTTTATACTTCTTCAATTGCCTAGTACACTTGTTGTTTTCCTCTCTGCACCTTTGGGTGAACCAAGGGATCATCCTGGCTTTTTCGTTGTTCCTGTTACTCTTGGGTACAAACCTCTCCTCAGCTTCCTTGCATATTGTTGTCACATATTCCATCATCTCGTTTACTGACTTCCCTGCCAGTTTTCTGCCCCATTGAACCCAGTGCAGGAAGTTTTTCATGGCTGCGTAGTCCCCTTTCTTGTAATTTGGCATCATTCATCCTGCCCTTCCTGCTTCCCTCTTCACTTGTAACTCTACCATGTATTCGAAGCTCAGAACCACATGATCACTGGCCCCGAAGGGTCTTTCATATGTGTGTGCATGATGGGTGTGGGTGTTTGAGTGTGGGTGTGTGTTTGGTGTGTGTGTGTGTATTTGGGTGAGGGTGTTGGTGTGTGTTTGGGTGTGGGTGTGTGTGTGGGTGTGTGTGTGTGAGGTGTGTGTGTGTGTGTGTGTGTGTGTGTGTGTGTGTTTTGTGTGAGGTTGCAGGTGGTCGGGAGAGGTAGAGAGAGAGGGGTAGAGAGAAGGAGCCACGGGGCCACCAGGCACCGTGGCCTGGTCGCAAAAAGCTCTCGCTTCACACAATGAGGGTCCGGGTTCGATTTCTGGCGAAGGGTTGGCACCATTGGACGTATTTCCTTACACCAGTTGTCTATGTTCACCCATCAGTAAAATGGGTACCTGGGTGTTAGTCGACTGGTGTGGGTCGCATCCTGGGAAGTCTACTCAGCTTCTACAAGTGCCTGAAAAACATGTGTGCTTGTGTGTGTGTTTGAAGGTGGTGTCCCTCACTCCTTCCCACCAAGCCCTCCTTCACGCTCCCATCACACCTATCTCCACATTATCAATGTAATTTACTCTAATTCTGGTAATAACTCCCAGGAGTGAGTGACCCTCAGCTTCCAGTGTGCAGAGACCAGTAATTCTGACAACATGCAACCACAGATTAGGCGAATCGTACTTGCGTCTGGCAGTGAAGCAGTGGACTCGTTGCTGCTTGCTGCCTCTCCTTGTTGTCGTACTGCATGGTACGACAGCATGATAAGTTACATCCATTTACAGTCATACACCACACGCTCCTAAAGTGTTTTCACTTTTCACTTTTGGTGAATTACACTTCTGTGTGTGTGTGTACCCACTCATTTGTACTGACCAATTTGTGGTTGCAGGGGTCGATTCATAGCTCCTGGCCCCGCCTCTTCACTGATTGCTACTAGGTCCTCTCTCTCCCTGCTCCATGAGTTTTATCAAACCTCGTCTTAAAACTATGTATAGTTCCTGCCTCCACTACGTCACTTTCTAGGCTATTCCACTTCCTGACAACTCTATGACTGAAGAAATACTTCCTAACATCCCTTTGACTCATAGGAGTCTTCAACTTCCAATTGTGACCCCTTGTTTCTGTGTCCCATCTCTGGAACATCTTGTCTCTGTCCACCTTATCTATTCCTCGCAGTATTTTATATGTCGTTATCATGTCTTCCCTAACCCTCTTGTCCTCTAGTGTCGTCAGGCCGATTTCCCTTAACCTTTCTTCGTAGGACAATCCCCTTAGCTCTGGGACTAGTCTTGTTGCAAACCTTTGCACTTTCTCTAATTTCTTGACGTGCTTGACCAGGTGTGGGTTCCAAACTGGTGCTGCATACTCCAGTATGGGCCTGACGTATATGGTGTACAGAGTCATGAACGATTCCTTAGTGAGGTATTGGAACGCTATTCTTAGGTTTGCCAGCCGCCCGTATGCTGCAGCAGTTATCTGATTAATGTGTGCCTCAGGAGATGTGCTCGGTATTATACTCACCCCAAGATCTTTTTCCTTGAGTGAGGTTTAAAGTCTTTGGCCACCTAGACTATACTCTGTCTGCGGTCTTCTTTGCCCTTCCCCGATCTTCATGACTTTACATTTGGCAGGGTTAAATTCAAGGAGCCAGTTACTGGACCAGGCTTGTAGCCTGTCCAGGTCTCTTTGTAGTCCTGCCTGATCCTCGACTGATTTAATTCTTCTCATTAACTTCACATCATCTACAAACAGGGACACTTCTCAGTCTATCCCTTCCGTTATGTCATTCACATATACCAAAAACAGTACCGGTCCCAGGATTGACCCTTGTGGAACCCCACTCGTCACAGGTGCCCACTCTGACACCTCGTCACGTACCATGACTCGTTGTTGCCTCCCTGTGAGATATTCTCTGATCCATTGCAGTGCCTTTCCTGTTACGTGTGCCTGATCCTCTAGCTTTTGCATTAACCTCTTGTGAGGAACTGTGTCGAACGCCTCCTTGAAGTCCAAGAAAATGCAGTCTATCCACCCCTCTCTCTCGTGTCTTACTTCTGTTACCTTGTCATAAAACTCCAGTAGGTTTGTGACACAGGATTTTCCTTCCCTGAAACCGTGCTGGTTGTCGTTTATAAGCTTGTGTCTTTCTAGGTGCTCCACCACTCTCCTCCTGATGATCTTCTCCATGACTTTGCATACTATACACGTCAGTGACACAGGTCTGTAGTTTAATGCCTCGTGTC
Source organism: Cherax destructor (assembly GCA_009830355.1). Classification (NCBI taxonomy): domain Eukaryota; kingdom Metazoa; phylum Arthropoda; class Malacostraca; order Decapoda; family Parastacidae; genus Cherax; species Cherax destructor. The sequence goes on along the minus strand of WNWK01012156.1, from coordinate 32,023 downwards.
TGTTTCCTTTCTTAAAAATTGGGACTACATTTGCCATCTTCCATGCCTCAGGTAGTTGCCCAGTTTCAATGGATGTGTTGAAGATTTTTGTTAGTGGCACACTTAACATCTCTGCTCCCTCTCTAAGGACCCACGGAGAGATGTTGTCTGGTCCCACCGCTTTTGAGGTATCGAGTTCACATAGCAGCTTCTTCACCTCCTCCTCGGTTGTGTGTATTTCATCCAGCACTTGTTGGTATACCTCCCTATTCTGAATTCCCGGAGTCCTTCCTGTCTCCTCTGTAAAGACTTCTTTAAATCTCATGTTGAGCTCCTCACATACCTCTTGGTCGTTTCTTGTGTGTGTGTGTGTGTGTGTGTGTGTGTGTGTGCTGTGTCTGTGTCTGTGTGCGTGTTGCGTGTGTGTTTCATCTTACGTGTACTCCTCTTAGTGTCATCATATATCACATTATGTTAGCTGTGAAGTACTCGCATGTGGCTGATGTTCCACTGAACAGCTCGACTCTCTGCATTTACAGTATAATCTCTTAATGTCAAAATACAAGGAATGTAATATTTATGTCTTATGTATACGTTTTCAATAACAAACATTAAATAATTAAAATAAGGGTTAAAGTAAATGTTAGGAAAGACTCATCCCTTTGCTTATATAAACTGGCACCAGTAAGCTATATATCAAAGAGCTTTCGGCTTTTCTGTCCATGACTCGCACACCTAGATAATGCACGATAGCCTTTAATCTAGGTAGAAATAGATAGTTTTTTCTCAACTGATTCCCTCTGTGAGCACTTCCAACTCCTCTGCTATATGTCTTACCTTGAACTCCCGTCAACCACTATTTTTTTTCCCCTGTGACGTATGTTAGTGAATCTTTCCATTTGTATACTGCGCTTGCAGTATACAAATTGGTTCTAATATTTTTTATTTTTTTTTGCACACGGCACCCTAGGCCTATAGTTCCCCTTTGGGAGTGTTGCTCTGCTGTGTTATTGCACACTTTTTATCCTTTCTTTGGCTCGGTGTGTACTATTATTTGCTAGATTAGTTCCAAGTGCTGGATCGATGTGCTTTATAAGTTCACTGGCACAGTTTAACTTCCTAGCACGTAAAAAAAACCCGTGATACTCCACAAGAACAACGAATTAGGCTAAAATTATAAAATTATTTATTTTTATATTAACACAAATGAATTTTTTTTATCTGTAAACGTATAAATTTATATATATATATATATATATATATATATATATATATATATATATATATATATATATATATATATATATATATATATATATATATATATATATATATATATATATATATATATATATATACATATATATATATATATATATATATATATATATATATATATATATATATATATATATATATATATATATATATATATATATATATATATATTTATACTTATTTGCAACGATGCGAAAGCCGACCAATGTGGTCTACATGGTCTTAACTGTTCCAAAACCAAGGGCTGGCACCCAAGACACAATGAAGTCAACGACATCATAAAGAGAACCCTTGCTACAGCTGGATGCCCAGCCGAGAGAGAGCCTCGATCACTAGCAGCCAACAATACCCACAACCCAGCAAACCGTCTCGATGGGATCACCATCTATCCTTGGAAGAATGACAAGCTCTTAGAATGGGATTATACCTGTGTGTCGACGCTGGCTGACAGCTACATCCATCACAGTGTCGGGCGACAGGGAGGAGCTGATGACCACAGGGAGGAGTACAAGATCAGCAAGTACAGAGACATAAGCCAACAGTATCAATTTGCCCCAGTGGGATCAGAGACCTTGGGATCATGGGGAAAAAATGTCACACTTTTCCTTAAAGAACTAGGTTCCAGACTCATCGACACCACCAGGGACCCGAGGGCAGCCACTTTCATGTTCCAGCGCCTCAGTGTGGGTATCCAGAGAGGAAATGCATGCTGCATACTGGGCTCGCATCCGGCTTTAGAAGAGATTCATAACATTTGATATATTGTACCAATGTATTCATATTTGTGTTCTCTGTCAATGTATTCTGTCTATTAATAAAGTTAACATGCAATATAAAATATAGGGTGTGGTAGGAGAAGAAAATATTCAAACAGCTCCTTGGAAAACCTTGAGTTTTCCCTGAGGTACGTTTGTCTTCTCCTAGGATGAGGGTCCCCAGTAAAGTTCTGTATATATATATATATATATATATATATATTAAGCAATGTTTAAATTACATATTTTAGTATTAATGTATAATATGCCAATAACAATAGGATTTTTATTTCATGGGAACGGATTAATCGTTTTGCACATATTTCTTATTGGAAAATTCGTTTGGTATACGTCCTGTTTGGTATAAGTCCAAGGTCCTGGAACGGATTAAGGACGTATACCGAGGTACCACTGAATATATATATATATATATATATATATATATATATATATATATCGGTATACGTCCTTAATCCGTTCCAGGACCTTGGACTTATACCAAACAGGACGTATACCAAACGAATTTTCCAATAAGAAATATGTGCAAAACGATTAATCCGTTCCCATGAAATAAAAATCCTATTGTTATTGGCGTATTATACATTAATACTAAAATATGTAATTTAAACATTGCTTAATACTAAAATACATTCATAAATACAAAAGAATTAGATGAAAAAAATGCAAATTTAACCTCAATCTACTTTGCTGAAAAGAGTCAAGTGCCTACTAGGATAGTGCTGAGAAGGGAGGAGTGGAGTGTCTACTAGGATAGTGCTGAGAAGGGAGGAGTGGAGTGTCTACTAGGATAGTGCTGAGAAGGGAGGAGTGGAGTGTCTACTAGGATAGTGCTGAGAAGGTAGGAGTGGAGTGTCTACTAGGATAGTGCTGAGAAGGGAGGAGTGGAGTGTCTACTAGGATAGTGCTGAGAAGGGAGGAGTGGAGTGTCTACTAGGATAGTGCTGAGAAGGGAGGAGTGGAGTGTCTACTAGGATAGTGCTGAGAAGGGAGGAGTGGAGTGTCTACTAGGATAGTGCTGAGAAGGGAGTAGTGGAGTGTCTACTAGGATAGTGCTGAGAAGGGAGGATTTGAGTGGCTACTAGGATAGTGCTGAGAAGGGAGGAGTGGAGTGTCTACTAGGATAGTGCTGAGAAGGGAGGAGTGGAGTGCCTACTAGGATAGTGCTGAGAAGGGAGGATTGGAGTGTCTACTAGGATAGTGCTGAGAAGGGAGGATTGGAGTGTCTACTAGGATAGTGCTGAGAAGGGAGGAGTGGAGTGTCTACTAGGATAGTGCTGAGAAGGGAGGAGTGGAGTGTCTACTAGGATAGTGCTGAGAAGGGAGGATTGGAGTGTCTACTAGGATAGTGCTGAGAAGGGAGGAGTGGAGTGTCTACTAGGATAGTGCTGAGAAGGGAGGATTGGAGTGCCTACTAGGATAGTGCTGAGAAGGGAGGAGTGGAGTGTCTACTAGGATAGTGCTGAGAAGGGAGGAGTGGAGTGCCTACTAGGATAGTGCTGAGAAGGGAGGAGGAGGAAATGTTATTGTTTGGAAGGAGAGTCCCTTCTCTTTTCTCTCTCTTTTCCCTATTTGGACCTGGTTGAAGCTCACCAGTTTTGACTTTTACTAAAAATCTGTCCAAAGAACTTTGTTTCTGCCTTCTCTTCAGGATGTTTCGGAAATGTGACATAGTCTGGTCATTCCAGACAATGCTATTACGGATTGTTTTGGCTTTGTTAGGGTGGTACTTCTCTGCAAAGTTTTTGACGTCCATCCATTTGGCAAAGATTTCCTTGAATAATGAAGTAGGGGCTTCCTCTATCTCCTTTTATGAGCCTGAAGAGAGTGCATCCATCTTAGTCTTGTGCTCCTCCTTCTCAAGTTCCTGCAGCTCCTCAGTGGTCAGTTCTTCCCTGTGCCCCTCCACTAACTCCTCCACATCGAGAGAGGTAAACAAGGGCAGCGCGCGGTGTCGTGACTCATTTTGACCCATACAAATTCTAGCACGCGAGTCGCATTCCAATCTAAGGTTCTATATCAATCAAAAATTTTCGCGTCCAAACAGGACGTATACCAAGTTGGACTTATTCCAAAGCGTAATAAGTCAAATAAAACATTGGACTCTAGTCCAGGGGAATTTTTAATAAGATTTTTTTTAGTGTATCAAGAATTTTAAATACAACTTAGATTTCAAAAATTCTTAAATATACAAGGTTCATCAAGAAGGTTTTCAAGGTAAGGGAGAACCAACATATTCTTTGTTGAGTATGTTTATTCTTTAATGAAATGTAAAATGTATTTCTAGCAGTTTTATTGGATGTATCAAAATATTTGGGGAATTTTAAATCAATGCATATTTCATAAATCTTCAAGATTTCTTCATCTATGAGCTTTATGTTGCAAATACGCAAAGCTCTCACAAACATGGATGAGAATACATAAATTTTAACTCTACCATGATTTGAAGAATAATAGTGCACATAAGAACAGTTATTGGTTTTCTGTAAATTTTAAATTTAAAGTCATTTTTCCCCTTAATAATTAAAAAAAAACATTTACTATTTTGTTCAAACATCGACATATCTGTACCACTTAGCTCTATTGAGAAGGATTTTGTTAACCAGTCTTGTTTGAAAATATTCAATGTATAAATTGCTAAGGACAGATGAGATAGGGTTTCCCATTTCCCATACCAAACTTCTGACTGCAGAACTCACCGTTACACATATCCTCCTCATCTGCACCAGCACTGACCCAAAGGACAGTAAATATAAAATAACGAATATAGCTATTGTCTAATAAATCTGAAACTAGTCTTAAGTTTGCCTGATTTACTCCAATATTGGAGCTTCAATAGAAACTGTGTAACATGCCAAGACAAAACCATTCTCATTACTAATTTTTTTACAATCTAAACATTCTGAACTACCTTACTATGGTAAATCTATTTAATCATTTGAAATTTGTACTAATTTGTAATTTTTATACAATCTAGTTATCCTGAACTACCTCACTATTGTAAATCTATTTAATCATTTGAAATTTGTATTCATATGTAATTTGTAATATAGATTAAGAACTAGCATTAAGTCTGCCCGAAATGCCTAGCATGCCCAGGCATGCTAGGCATGCTAACGGCCATCTTTGTAATTATAGTCCTTAAATGTAAAACACACATTGTAATTTTTACAGAGAAATAAAGCATCTTGAATCTTGAATTAAACAAACTTTACATTAACAATACAGACCTTAATAATCTTAATGATTGTAGGTACTGGCAATAGTAAATAGTAATTAACAAGTTCTTCAGATAGGATATTTAATTAATCATCAACTGGGTCTTGTTTAAACAAAGAAGTAACATGAACATTAACCATACTGTAATAATTTAAACCAGTCATAGTGCTTAATTTATCCACTAAATTTATATTTTTTTAGCTTTAAAGTTAAAAATATTTCTAAGGGATTCTTTCAAAGTTTGGAATAAGTATGTGTATCATTTAAAAGATTATTCATATAACCTTTGTAATCAGTTTCTTTCAAAATTACTACGGCATTTATTTTATCTGGTTTAGTAACATGTAAAATTTTTGTATTATTAATACGTTTTTCATAAGATTTTAAAAATCTTTGAGGGTAACTGGGAATATCTTGTTTTATTATAGAACTATAAACCCTTACATCATCACTGGATAAATCATTAGATTTTTCTAAGATACAAAAAGCTTTTGGAATTTCCACATTATTGATTTTTTTAGAAGCTGCAAAACTTAGACCTTAAGTAACCTAGAGCAGCGGTTGAAATTTTACCTAGTGTTTCATTTGATAAATTAATTACAAAATTATTATTAACATATTTTTTCCAATCACTGTTTTCAATTAGATTGCCTAATTTTCATTTAAGTTTATTTTTGAGTTCATTACACACTTTTCTGAGTTTATTATAGCAATGACCTAACATTCTTTGTTTCCATTCTTATTGAATAGCTGGATTAAAGGAATATTTTTTGTTTCTCAATATTGTGAATGCCTCTTTCCTCTGCGCTGATCAAGTCACATTGCTTAAAATTCGACTTAATTTAAAAAAAAAAAAATGTATGAATAAGTTTTGCCCAAATCTCTTTTGCCAAATAGACTTCTTGACATGAAAGATCGCCATTTTCATGATTTCATGAGAACTATTCTACAGAGGCATTCAAAATATTGAAATAAAAAAAAATATATTCCTTTAATCAGGCTATTCCATCAGAATGAAAAGAAAGTAAGTTAAATCATTGCTATAATAAATTCAATTAGACAATTGAATTGAAATCCGTTATTGGAGAAATCATGCTAATAACAATTTTGCATAAAGGCAAAAAAAGATAAAAGAGAGTGCGAAAATTATAGGGAATAATCCTGTGGAGTATACTTGGTAATGTGTATGGTAGAGATAATTTCAAAAGAATTAAATATAACACAGAGATCAGGATCGCAGGTAAACAAGAAGGGTTTAGGAAGAATATGGGGTGTGTAGACCAAGTGTTTACATTGAAGTATATAAGTGTAAAGTATTTACATAAAAGTAAAGAGGTTTTCGTTGCTTTTATGGAGCAATGTGGCAGATGTTGCAAGTGTATGGAATAGTTGGCAGATTACTGAAAGCAGTTAAGAGTTTTTGCGAGGATAGTGAGGCTCAGGTTATGGTATGTGGGAGAGAGGAAGATTTTTTCCCAGTAAAAGTAGGGCTTAGACAGGGATGTGTTATATCACCATGGTTGTTTAAAATATTTATAGATGGAGTTGTAAGGGAGGTGAATGCTCGGGTGTTGGCAAGAGGTGTGGGATTGGAAGTGAGAGTTGTCACAGATGGTTTTTGCTGATGACACTTTGTTTTTGGGATATTCTGAAGAAAAGTTGCAAAGGTTGGTGGACGAATTTGGAAAGCAATACCTGGAGGGACTTCGTGAGTGAATATCCCCGCCGCCCAGTCCATGACCAGGCCACGTGGTGGATCAGGGCCTGATGAACCAGGCTGTTACTACTGGCCTCACCCGAACCAACAAACGAACCACAGCCCGGCTGGTCAGGTACTGACTTTAGTTGCCAAGCCAGCTCCCTCTTGAAGACATCCAGGGGTCTTATGTATGCTGGGAGGCAGTTGAACAGTCTTGGATCCCTGATACTTAGTGTACTCATGGAACCCCAGCTTTTCTTTGGGGGATGTTGATTACTATCCATCCTATAATTTTCCTAGCAGATGTGGTAGAGACATTGCTGCGATCTTTGAAACCGAAATTATCTGACATTATCCCTCTCAGGTCCTTCTGAAACATTAGTGCTTCGCTCTTTTGTGTGGTTGCAGCTTTTATTTTCTTGTGTTTTCCATAGCGGAGTAATTGAAATTTATCCTCATTGAACTTCATATTGTTTTCTGTGGCCCATTTAAAGACATGGTTAACGTCCGCTTGGAGATTTGCAATGTCCTCAATGGATGACACTCATGCAAATTCTGATATCATCAGCAAAGGAGGACACGATGTTGTGGCCAACATCTCTGTGTCAGTTATGAGGATGAGGAAAAGGAGGGGAGCAAGTACTGTACCTTGTAGGACAGAGCTTTTCACTGTAGCCGCCACTGACTTTACTCTGTTCATTATTACTCTTTGTTACGCACAGACACAGTTTCATTACAAATATCTTGCAATATTCATCTATCTAATATTACATTGCGATTATCATCGTTAATAGCTAAAAGGATGATAATCAGCTTTATAATATTACATATTTATTTTCACCTTCCATGTTTTCATTTATATATATATGTACATAGGAGGGATCGTACCAGTGGTAACAACCATTCAATGTTTGTGTAACGTCACCTCTGGTGGCTACTCTCCTGACGCAGCTGACGTCAGAGGTGAGTGTATTAGAGTAGTCAGTACAGCACCTCTCTCGGTAAAGAGGTCTTCATTGCTTACTCATTTGAGAAGCTATTGGTCTAGAGCTTTATTCTCTAAAGTCGCCAGAAATTGTGAGATCTGGTGAAACTTTCATTGTATAGAAGTTCTCATGTGTTAAGAGACTTCCAGTATTCTAGTCAACATTCTAATCGTCTCGTAAAACAGAGACACTGTAACTTTATTGATCATATATATATTAAAGACCCATTCAGCTAGAATGAAGGTCATGGTAATTTATAAGTTGTGTATAAATACTGTGTTTATATATAATAACTAAGAAAAAGGTACAATTAAAATACCTTAAGTCAATAACGTTATATACGTTATATTAAAGATATATTTTATAAAGTTTTTTTAGATCTCCTTATTAATCTGTACAGAAGAACGGTCTTATTACGATATTACGGGAGACTAAAATTCTTCCCCTAGACTAACATCGTCTATGCCATAAAGAATATCGTAATACTCTTTGTGTTCTATTTGTTAGGAAATTATAGCTCCATTTAACCACTTTTCCTGTTATTCCTTTATCACACATTTTGTGTTATTACACCATAATCGCACTTGTCGACGGCTTTAGCAAAGTCTATGTATACTACATTAACATTTTGTTTGTCTTCCAGTGCTACCAAGACCATGTTATAGTGGTCCAGTAGCTGTGAGAGGCAGGTGCGACCTGCTCTAAACCCATACTGCCCTGGGTTGTGCAATTGTTGGGTATTTTAGTGGTTGGCGATCTTCCTTCTTAGAATCATTTCAAAGATTTTTATGTTGTGGAACGTTAGTGCTATCGCTCTGTAATTCTTTGCAATTGCTTGACTGCCACCTTTGTGGAGTGGGGCTATATCCATTGTTATTAGTTATTATGAGATAACTCCTTTGTATATACTCCCTCTCTTTAGAATAGTTAAGGCACTCGAAAGGGGTTTTGTGCAGGTTTTGATGAACGCGGAGTTTCCCGAGTCTGGGCCTGGGGCAGAGCTCATTATGCATGTATTTATTGCTTTGTCAAGGTCCTGTGGTGTTATCATTATATCAGAAATTCTGAAATTAACCAAATTTTGAGTCTCTGTCATAAAAAAACTTTAGATTGTAGACCCTTAGTCTGATTAACGGCTTAATAAACACTGAGTCATACAGGGACTCCAGTATCTCTCTCATTTCTTTGCTATAATCTGTGTAAGTCCCATCTTGTTTAAGCAAGGGACCAATACTTGATGTGGTTTTTTCCCTCGATTTATTTTCTAGTCTAGCCAGTGTCTCCTTCTGTATTTCAGATAGACTGGCTCCTTTGAGCAGCTCTGTGATTCTTTGCCTTTGCCTGTAGGAGCATATCTTTCTACTTTGCATCTCAGTGGTCTCTGACCATCCATTGTACCTATACGGCTCACGTATCCCAGAACGTGATACAGTCAGGTTTCTCGGCCTCCTGTTCGACCGTCGATTGTCCTGGAAACCTCACATTACCTCTCTGAAGGCAACTTGTCACAGCCGGCTGAACCTTCCTAAAACCCTCGCATATCTTTCATGGGGGGCTGATCGTAGAACTCTCCTTCGTCTACATTCAGCCCTAATTTTATTAAAACTCGATTATGGTGACCAGATATATTCAGCGGCCTCCCCTGCTACTCTTTCCATCCTTAATCCCATCCATCACCAGGGATGACGCTTATGCCTTGGTGCATTTCGTTCTTCCCCGGTTGAGAGTCTCTATGTTGAAGCGAACATTCCATCCTTGTCCGATCGTGGTGATGCACATTGCATTCGCTATTATGTTCGCTCTCATGACCTCTGCAATCCTTCCATGTATAGGATTGTTACAGATGTTAGTAGACGCTCTTTATTTGTTCGTCGTCCCTGCTTACTTCGTCCCTTTTCTCTTCGTCTACATTCACTCTTGTCTTCCCTTCAGCTACCACCTCTATATGTTCATGTGACATCTCCCTTTCCCTACCCCCTTGGGAAGTTCCTGCTGTCCGTGTCTGTTCTATTCCTCTACCTTGCGCGAAAGCCCGCCTACCTACGGCGGCTTCTCGCTCTTTTTTTCTAGACCACTTCCGCTCTCATTCCCATGCCATCGCAGTATACACCGATGGTTCAAAGTCGTCTGACGGCGTCAGATTCGCAGCAGTGTTTCCGGACAGCGTCGTGCGAGGGCATCTATTACCCTCGGCTAGCATATTTACGGCTGAATTGTATGCCATTCTTGTGGCACTTATCCGTATTGCATCTATGCCTGTGTCACCATTTGTGGTCGTTTCAGACTCCCTTAGTGCTTTACAGGCTATCCGTAAAATTGATACACCTCACCCCCTAGTTCTTCGTATCCAACTTTGGTTACGCCGTATCTCTAGCAAGCACAAAGATATTGTTTTTTGCTGGGTCCCTGGTCATGTTGACGTACAGGGCAATGAAGAGGCAGACACTGCTGAGCGGTCAGCAGTACATGACCTTCCAGTTTCATATAGAGGTGTTCCTTTCACGGACTATTTTGCAGTCATTGCTACCCACCTTCGCACCCGTTGGCAACAACGTTGGTCTGACCTGCTGAATAACAAACTTCATTCTATTAAACCAAGTATAGGTTTCTGGCCTTCTTGTCACCAATGTCGAGGTTGGGAGACTACTCTCTCCCGTCTTCGCATCGACCACACTTGTCTTACTCACGGGTATCTCATGGAGAGGCTCCCTACCCCTCTCTGTGAGCATTGTCAGGTTCCAGTGTCTGTTCGACATATTCTGTTGGACTGTCCACTTTATCAACGAGAATTTACCTCCAACGGCGTCTTCGCTCTGCGGCCCTTTATCTTCCCTTCTGACTCTCTCGTTGACTTTTTGACAGAAACTGACTTACTACACAAACTCTGAAGACTATAACCTTTAGCACCTCCCTCAGTCCCTTCTACCTCGATCTCTTGCTACCCTCCACCCCTGCACTATCCACTGTCCTGCTGCACTCCATACCCTACTAATCATCCATCTCCCTCTTACAACCCATTCTCCCTGCATCCTGCAATAACCTGCAGCGCTGTATGACCCCTGTGGTTTAGCGCTTCTATTTGATAATAATAATAATAATAATAATCTACTTTGCATCTTCTCTTCTTTTTTCTTAGAGGAACGTATTGTCTTTGATACTGTTATATTTCGTCCCAGATCATCATTATAAAATTACAGTCAAGTGTATTTTCAAGTCTTGTTGGCTCTACTATTTGTTGGCTTGAGGTGAATTTGTTATAGAAATTTAATAACTCAAATGTGTGAATTTTCATTCGAGTTGCCTCCTGGGGTTTTCTCTGTTATAACATTATTTGCCACATTCTTCCATTTTAGGTGTCTTTAGTTGAGATCATATAAGAACATAAGAAAGAAGGAACACTGCAGCAGGCCTACTGGCCCATGCGACAAGATATTTGGTGTTGGGGTTGGAAGATTTTCCAGACAGTAGTCACTTTTCACAAACTGTTCCTTGAATTGTTGGGAAGTTGTATCTGGTGTCTTGTATACAACCACAATGACAAGGCTTTGGTTTTCAATCTTTACTGCCTAAAACTTCAACTACATTATTTGTTTTGTTTAGTCATTCTGAACAAATGAGCGACTCTGTGGCATACTGGCCAACCTACCCTTGTTGCCTCTTTCTGTCGCATCTGAATAAGTTGTACCCTAAGAGTTATATTTCGTTGTCAAAATGATCATTTGTGTGGGGTCTCTGTGAAAGCTGCAAACCAACCACTTGAATCTGTGAGGAGTCCACTGGTGAAAAGTATTTTGTTGATGGCTTTAGACCGTTTATATTTGCAAATGCAAATGTTGTCTTATCGATTGTATTTTAGGTGGCTTTATTTGCTGGTATTAATATCTTTTGAACTGGAGTAGGAGCCACTGACTGCGCCTCCACTCCAGCACTGTTTGGGTGTAGTATTTCTGTAATTTTCTGCCAGTTTTTTTTCCTGGCACTAAAAAATGTCTTTCTATGGAGTGGTTGTAACTACCATTGTTTCTTTCCCAAGGTTTGTGGGATCTGTACCTTCTGGTCCTCTTTAAATTACATGTCTGGCAGTTTGTGTTGTAACACTGGTAATGAGCTTGCAGCATTTTTTTGGATGGTCAAAATTGGACGCTCCTCCTGTTTTTAAAGATATTCCATGCCTACAGCTACCAAAGGCATGGAATGAACAATTCTTAAGTTATCACAAGTAAACCAGTATCCTAGTGTGTTCAATAACATCTGCAAAATGGAACCTACAGATCACGAAATCAAATAGAACATTGAATCAGAGAAGTTAAAAGAAACTGCTAACTTTTCATCAATACACTCCAAAATAAATGTGAACTTAACTTTTAAGCAAATACATCACCATTTTTTTTAGTATAACGTCGTTCACAAGAGGCATACTCAAGCTATTGTGTATAAGTACTACCACCCTTACTTTAATAGAATTGGAAGCCTATTTTAAGTGTAGGTTACACCAGCGTTGAAGGGTTGATGCTGACGAGATTAAAATTTCTCAAGTTACTTGATTAACATTTCTATACTCATTTATAAAATAACAATCCAAAACATAAAATAACAATCCAAAACATAAAATAACAATCCAAAACATAAAATAACAATCCATAACATAAAATAACAATCCATAACATAAAATAACAATCCAAAACATAAAATAACAATCCATAACATAAAATAACAATCCATAACATAAAATAACAATCCATAACATACTCTACGGCTAAAATCTACCGATGTTCAAAGCTTTAGGTTGATCAAAAGATGTACATATTCCCTTTTTACCAGACGGAAATCTTGGAGGAAGACAGAAAACATTTGGTTAATTCCTTTAGTATCTTTCGTGGCAACCTATTAATTTTCGAAAGATGATTAACTGTCGAACCTTTAAAAAGAATGATGTCTTGTTCAACATATATATATATATATATATATATATATATTAAATTCTCGTATTTATAAACCGTAATGCGCATAGAGGTTTTATCTATAAAATTTTATATTAATTTACTAATACTCATTGCAGCTTTCGTGACACTGAGTAAATCATACAGGTTCTGCAATGCATGATTTGTGTATATTTCCACATATGAGGAAAGATCATGTTAGTAATAACTAATTTCCGTCAACAGTTGGTAGTGATCTGGCGCAAGAGCTGTACCACGACTGAGAGATGGATCGACTTAAAGAAATGTGTTCACGCTGCAGGTGTTGCTGTAGTCTAAGGACCGCAACTTTAATTGGTACCTCTTGTGAGCTGGTGAGTTGCTTTCTATTCCTGACCTGTCATCTGTTGAATAGTTAATTACCTATTGAGTCGCTGTCTATGCCTTTCCTGTCATGTAGTGAGTGACTATCTTTCCAACCCGTCACCAGCTAAGTTTCTTCTTATAACTTACCTGTCACCTGATGATTGGCTAATTAGCCTACTTGTCATTTGGTAATAGTTATGCCAAACAAACCGTATGTAAATTTATTATTAAAATAAATCAGAGAAAATCAGTTTGACTCTCAAAATGCATGAATTTCTTTGATAAATATAATAAAAGTAATATTCCCACCCTTCCTTCAGAGTGCAGAGAGTGTATATCCACCTCCAGGACTCAAGTCCAGCATACCAGTTTCCCAGAATCCCTTTTATAAATGTTATCTTGTTCACACTCCAACAGGTGTGTATAGGTTTAGTAAGGTTATGATAAGTTATATAACGTTAATTTGAAAAACGTTAAGTGAGACTGATAAATGAGTTCAGGTGAAAAATTCAAAACATGTCACACTACTTTTATATATAAATATATATCAAGGAATTGGCGAGAGTTGATCGCGAGGTCTAATGAATAGTAATTCTTCAGTTTATCATTGTAACGTGAAGAGTACACCAAGATTCACTCTCTTATCGAGGACAATGTTACCAGACGATCATCACTGAGGTGACAATGGAAAGTGTTTTTACAAAGCCATTTTCTCACATCCCTTTGTGTGCTCTTATACTGCTCTTTTTTCTGAATTTTTAACAAATGTAATTTTTTTCTTCAGTAAGAGTCAAAATTCGAATTCAAGGTTCATCATGTGCTAACATTACACTCTAGTCAATGGACGATTGTGAAGCTCTGACCACAGTTGCAGCTCTTACTAAAATTACCTGCTATGAGGTTTTGACTGTATATCCGACTGCCGCCTCTACTGTCCAGTGGACGTTACTTGGATTAACATTTATGAAGCTCTGCATTTAATTAAATCGCGTATTAAGATTTTACGAAACAATTTTCATTGAAAATGATAAAATGTTCGGCAAATATATTTTGGTGCAGTTCGTCTTGTTTGGTCGACTGCCTGAAAAGCGTTACATTGTCACTCACTAGTGCATCTTCTGTTTCAGATAACCCTGGTGTTGGTAGCTGGGCTCCTAATTACAGCTATTGCTCTCACTCCTCACAGTAGGTACTGTCATGCTTAGTAATCTTTAGATACCGTTTTAATGTAATTCAAATTAAGATTAATAATAAAAAGTTTGTCAGTAATATAGATAATTGAGTTTGTTAGATTAATACGTTATAAGAAATGCCGCAAACTCTCGATTGACGGGATTACGCAAACTCCAGATCGCAAACGCCGGGCATACGAGTTCAAATATACTGAATGAAGACGGATAGATTGATATAAGCTTTCCATGTAATGTATTACTTCTACGAGTTTAGGCATTATCACCTGATTATAACCTATATGATATCCATGGCTTTAACCCTCTCCCATGAAATAAATACCCCAGAGCACCAGGCTACCTGCCTGGAGTCTACCTGGAGGGTATTCCGGGGATCAACGCCCCCGCGGCCAGTTCCACGATCAGGCCTCCCGGTGGATCAGAAGCCTGATCAACCGGGCTGTTACTGCTGGCCGCACGTAGTCCAACGTACGAACCACAGCCCAGCTGATCCGGCACCGACTTTAAGTATTTACCCAGCTCCCTCTTGAAGGTATCCAGGGGTCTATTGGTAATTTCCCTTATACATGGTGGGAGGCTGTTGAATAGTCATGGGCCCGGGACACTTACTGTGTTTTCTCTTAGTGAACCAATGGCGCTCTTACTTTTAATTGGGGGTATTTTGCACCGCCTGCATAGTCTTTTGTTTTCGTAGGGAGTGAATAGTGTGTGCAGAATAATGACCATTCCTTCTAGGATTTTCCAAGAGTAGATTATGAAGTATCTCTCTCGCCAGTGTTCCAGCGAGTACAAATCAAGTGCTTCCAAGCGTTCCCAGTAGTTAAGGTGTTTGATGGAATTTATATGTGCAGTAAAGGCTCTCTGTACATTCTCTAGATCTGGAATTTCACCTGTTTTGAACGGAGATGCGCATTGCAAAGACTCCTACTGTGTGTTTCATGAGCTTAATGTACAGCAGTATTCCAGTCTAGAGAGAACAAGTGATCTTGTTTTGAACGTTCTCATTATCCATCCTATCATTTTCTTCGCAGTTGTGATTGTGGCACTGTTGTGATCCTTGAAAGTGAGATCCTCAGACATTATCACTCCCAGGTCCCTCACATTATTTTCTCGCTCTATTGTATGATTAGAGTTTGCAGTATACAGTTATAATTATTATCACCTCCAGTTTTCCATAACGGAGTAGTTGGAATTTGTCTTCATTGAACATCATATTGTTTTACGTTGCCCGTTGGAAAACTTGGTTTATATCTTCTTGGAGGTTAACCGTGTCCTCAATAGATGACAGTCTCATGCAGATCCTAGTATCGTCTGCAAAGGATGACACGGTGCTGTGGATTACATCTCTGTCTATGTCTGATATGAGAACGAAGAACAGGATAGGGGAGAGTAATGTGCCTTGTGGAACAGAGCTTTTCACTATTACTGCTTCCAATTTAACTCTGTTTACTACTATTCTTTGTGTTCGATTGGTTACAAAGTTGAAGATACATTCCCGACTCTGCCAGTTATCCCTTTAGCACGCATTTTCTGCGCTATTACGCCATGATCGCACTTGTCAAAGGCTTTTGCAAAGTCTGTGTATATTACATCTGCATTGTGTTTTTCTTCCAGTGCATCCAAGACCATATCATAGTGATCCAGTAGTTGCGAGAGGCAGGAGGGACCTGCTCTGAACCCATGTTGCCCTGGATTGTGCAGTTTTTGGGAATCCAAGTGGTTTGCAATCGTGCTTCTTAGCACTCTTTCAGAGATTTTTATGATGTGGAACGTTAGAAATATTGATCTACAGTTCTTAGCTAATGCTTTGCTGCCACCTTTATGGAGTGGGGCTTTTATTGGTTGTGTTTGGAGTGGGGATTTTAGTGACTGTGGAATTTCACCCATGTCTATGCTCTTTCTCCATAGTACACTTAGGGCACACGAGAGAGGTTTCATGCAGTTCTAAATGAACACAGAGTTCCAAGAATCTGGGCCTGTGGCTGAGTGCATGGACATGTCAATGGCCTTCTCAAAGTCTATTGGAGTTAGGGTAATGTCAGAAATTTGGCATACATTGATGGAGTTTTGAGGCTCATTTATGAAAAAATCGTTTGGATTGCAAATCCTTATACTAATTAGTAGCTTGTTCTAAGTTATTTCAGCAAGTTCTGCCACATGCAGTGAACAACGAAAGAAATTTTCAAATGCTTAACAATTCGAAATGATTAACAAATCTCTTTCGTTGCAGGATTTGATGATATAACTTTGAACAAGCATGGTGCTCCGGGGTATGGAGAAACATCGTCTAGCTTCGACTATGTGCTCATACTTTTCTGGAGTCTGGCGTGGTGGAGAAAATTAAACCTTTCTTTTTTGATGCATCACTTTGTGCCCTTAAAAAGAAGGATGGAGTAATTAGGCCAATTGCCGCCTCGTTTCTAAAGCTGCTGTCCGAAGTATTCGCACAGAGGCGTCCATGATGCTTCAACCACACCAGCTTAGCATTGGGGTCTCTCAGTGGTAAAATTAGATTTCAAGAATGCATTTAATCTTCTGAAAAGAGACGTGGCATTAACAGCTGTGCAAGAATATTTCCCTGGTCTCTTACCTTTCGTTTCAACTGGATAGAGCAAGTAATTAATTCTCCTTTTTGGAGAGCATGAAATCACATCATCAGAGGGTGTCCAGCAAGGGGATCCTCTCACCCCATTTGCCTTTTGTATAGCCGTTAGGGAAATCATTGTCAGCTAAACATCTGATGTGCATGTCCACCGCTCAGATACAGGTTGCTTTTTCCGTGTACCGCACACGGATGTGTACGGCATGTACATTCTTATCATGCTTCCTCTGTCATGAAAAGTGTTCTTATTCCTCTCTTTCTCCGTGCTCTCCCCATTTGTGATCCTCAGTTCCTTGAATCAGAAATTTCCACTCTTCGTAATCATTTTGTCGTCTTGGCTACCCTTCCCACTTCATAGACTGCCTTCTTACGTGCTAAACGGACTTTCTTGTCTCCAAAACTCTACTGCTGGACACTCTCCTGTCCTCTGCCTTCCCTATATTTCCAGTCTTTCTAATCTCAATAACTCTCTCCGTTATTTAGACATCAAACTTACTTTTCGCCAGACAAACACTCTTCGCAACAATCTAGTTCATACCTCTCCTCCCTCTATAGATGCTCCTTGTGTCTACTTTATTTCCTGTTCCTCTTCAGTACTTTGGAGAAACTGGCCGTTCTCTCTCTTGACAGACTCAGTGAGCACAAAAGTAGTGTTAGGCTTGCCGACACCAACAATGCTTTTTTCTGTCATGTCAGAGATCTTCTGCTAAAACTGTCTACCCTACTTCTAACTTTCATACAACTTTACACAAGTTTCCTTGTATGAATATTAGTCCTGGCTTTGTCTCTGTAGATACTTTCCTTTCCTATTACATTGTAAAATGCTCCAAACTTCAGAACAGCCGTGACTTAATCTGATTCTTTTTTCTCTTTCTCCCTCTTACCCTTTCCTCTTTCCAATTTCTCCTTAGGGTTTTCTTTCTTCTGCCTTGGGTGTTTGATCCATTATTATCCCCCCTCTTTGTTTTTGTTCTTACTTTTTGTGTGCCCCTAGCTTCCTTGGAGGGCTCCTCTTTCTTAGTCTTCGACGGACTCCACTACTATTACTACTTCTACTATTACTACCTCTACCACTACCTCTCTTCTTCCTTTTCTACTACCTCTCTTGTCCCGTCCTTGTCTGCTTGTCTATATATACTCCCTCCTTCTCTCCTTTCTGTTAATGTGACTTTGTAAATTGTCCAAGTCGGACCATTTACAAAGTCACGTTAAGCACGTAAGCTCCCCTCTCCTATGTGCAGGTTATTTGTATATTGTTCCGGTCACGGTATTGAGCCTTTTTGTTATTTATCTGGTTCCTGGATGATGGCACACATATAGGTACAAAGGAGTCCCTTCTAGATGATCTTGACCAGGTGATGACAAGGGGACAGGGAATGGGACTCATCCTGAATCAATCCAAATGTGAAGTTATCTCAGTCAATCAACAAGTGATCGACGCAGTGAAATCAGAACTACCAGGAGCACCAGTCATTACCCCCACAAATAGCTTCTTGCTTGGAGCACCTCTGGGAACTGATGCCGTTGACTCAATTCTCAGGAAGAAACTGGACGAGTTGAGGAGGATGAAACAACGAATAGGCAATCTTGACACTCACGATGCCTTGTACCTTCTCACAAAGTACTTGAGTCTGCCCAGGTTGACATATTTCCTGAGTTGTACATCCGCATATGATAACCCTATAATGCATGAATACGACAGTATCCTGAGGCAAATCTTTACGAAAGTACTCAACCTTACTCTAGAAGACGGACAGTGGGACCAAGCTACACTTCCAGTCAGACTAGGAGGTAATGGTATCCACAAGTCATCACAGATTGCACTACCTGCTTTCCTGTCCTCACGTGCTGCATCGAGTGGACTTCGAGCAGCGATTCTCCCTGGACACTTTATAGACAATATTGGAGTTCATGATCAAAACTTCGTTGACGGAGCCACGCTCTGGGATAATCCAACTGGCTCTGAAACAAGACCTGTTTCCCACAACAACTACAGTCACACTGCGATGGCCCAGTGTGTTTCGAGGAAGGATAGAGCCCGCCTCCTAACAGTGAGAGCTTCTCATGCAGGGAACTTCCTGTTGGCTGTTCCCAACTCCAGCCTTGGCATACACACGCCTCTACCCACAGACCATCCGCACTGGTGTTACTCTTAGCCTTGCCGCCCCTATTCTCGCCGAACACATGTGTATTTGCTGCAGTGAATCGACAGACGGATTCGGGTACCATGGTCGTATGTGCCGTAGAACCAAGAAAAAGACTGCAAGTCATGAAGATCATCAAAACAATCTGATGCCCAGCAATAAGGGAGCCACCCCAACTATGCAGATCTGATGGGAACCAAGAGCGTCCAGATGGTATTACCCTTCAATCCCGGACAGACGGCAAGCAGGTGGTGTGGGACTTTAAATATAAATCCACACTGGCTGATACCTATCTCCAATACATCAGGGAGGAAGGAGGGTCAGCTGCCAGCTTCAGGAAGTCCCAAAAGTCTAGAAAATACTGTGAACTTGCCCCTCATTATATGTTTGTTCCCATAAGCTCGGAGACCCATGGCCCATAGGGAGAGAGTGCATCTAAGTTCCTTAACAAGTTAGGCAAAAGACTCATCAGGGTAACTAGGGATCCCAGGGTAGCTAGTTTTCTATTGCAGCGACTCAGCACGGGGGTTCAAAGGGGTAATGCCTGCTGCATCCTGGATATGGGGTCTCAGCTCTGAGCAGCTGGATGAGATTTTCGCATTGTATTCTGTGATAAACACTTAGCAATATGTACATGAAATGTATCATTTAATTTAAACTTCATATACTGTGTGTGCCATTTTTTTTAAACCAGCAATGTATTTTTTAAGTCTTGTGTACCAGGTTATGTAATTAAATATTCCTATTAATAATATATATATATATATATATATATATATATATATATATAAACACTGATCTCTGGCCGAAGGAGACTCGAACCTACGAACCTTCCAACAAGGTACGCAGTGATTTACCGACCGTACCACACTGGTCCAATACCTAGGCGCCCAGCTCACGTTAGACGTTGATCCAAGCTGGCTGCCTTGGATCAACGTTTAGCGTGAGCTGGGCGCCAAGGTATTGGACCAGTGTGGTACGGTCGGTAAAGCACTGCGTAACTTGTTGCAAGGCTCGTAGGTTCGAGTCTCCTTCGGCCAGAGATCAGTGTTTGTGAATATTTCGCCTGTTCTTGCGAATTCCTAGTAATATATATATATATATATATATATATATATATATATATATATATATATATATATATATATATATATATATATATATATATATGAGGCAGAGTGATCCAAAAAGAAAGAAAAAAACTTTTATTATCGTTCAACACTTTCACCATCATTCATACATAATCACTGTCTTTGTAGAGGCGCTCAAATACGACAGTTTAGATGTCACTCCAAACTGCCAATATCCCAAACCCCTCCTTTAAAGTTCAGGCATTGTACTTCTCACCTTCTTGACTCAAGTCCGGCTAACTGGTTTCCCTCAATCCCTTCACAAAATATTACTCTGTTCACACTCCAACAGCTCGTCAGGTCACAAAAACCATTCGTCTCCATTCACTACTATCTAACATGCTCACGCACGCTTGCTAGAAGTCCAAGCCTCTCGCCCATAAAATTTTCTTTACCCCCTCCCTCCAACCTTTTCGAGGATGACCCCTACCCCGCCTTCCTTACACTACAGATTTATACACTCTCCAAGTCATTCTACTTTGATCTATTTTCTCTAAATGTCCAACCACCTCAACAAACCCTCTTCAGCCCTCTGACTAATACTTTTAGTAACTCCACAGCTCCTCCTAATTTCCACACTACCGCTACGAATTCTCTGCATAATATTTACACCACACATTGCCCTTAGACAGGACATCTCCACTGCCTCCAGCCTCCTCCTCGCTGCAGCCTTTACAACCCATGCTTCACACCCATATAAGAGTGTTGGTACCACTATACTTTCATACATTACCTTCTTTGCCTCCATAGATAACGTTTTTTTGTCTCCACAGATACCTTAACGCACCACTCACCTTTTTTTGTTCATCAATTCTATGGTTAACCTCATCCTTCATAAACCCATCTGCTGACAAGTCAACTATCAAATATCTGAAAACATTCACTTCTTCCATACTCCCTCTCTCCAATGTGATATCCAATTTTTATTTATCTAAATCGTTTGATACCCTCATCACCGTACTCTTATCTTTGTTCGCTTTCAACTTTCTACCTTTACACACTCTCCCAAACTCGTCGACGAACCTTTGCAACTTTTCTTTAAAATCTCCTATAAGCACAGTATCATCAGCAAAAAGTAACTGTGTACACTCCTATTTTGTACTTAATTCCCCATAACTTAATCCCATTCCTCTCCCCAACACCCTAGCATTTACTTCTTTTACAACCCCATCTATAAATATATTAAACAACTATGGTGACATCACACATCCCTGTCTAAGACCTACTTTTACCGAGAAGTAATCTCCCTCTCTCCTATAAACCCTAACCTTAGCCTCACTATCCTCATAAAAACTCTTTACAGCATTCAGTAACTTACTACCTATTCCATACACTTGCAACATCTGCCACATTGCTTCCCTATCCACTCTACCATATGCTTTTTTCTAAATCCATAAATGCAATAAAAACTTCTCTACCTTTATCTAAATACTGTTCACATATATGCTTCAATGTAAACACTGGATCTACACATCCCCTACCCACTCTAAAACCTCCTTGCTCATCATCGATCCTACTCTCTGTCTTACCTCTAATTCTTTCAATAATAACCCTACCGTACACTTTACCTTGTATGCTCAGTAAATTTATTCCCCAATAATTTTTACAATCTCTTTTATCCCCCTTCCCTTTATTTAAAGGAACTATACACGCTCTCTGCCAATCCTTAGGTACCTTCCCCTCTTTCATACATTTATTAAACAAAAATTCCAACCACTCCAACACAATATCTCCCCCTGCTTTTAACATTTCTGTCATGATCCCGTCAGTTCTTGCTGCTTTACCCCCTTTCATTCTACGTAATGCCTCACGCACCTCCCCCACACTCACATCCTGCTCTTCCTCACTCCTAAAAGATGTTATACCTCCCTGACCAGTGCATGAAATTACCGCCTCCCTTTCTTCATCGACATTTAATAGTTCCTCAAAATATTCCCGCCATCTACCCAATACCTCCAGCTCCCCATCTACTAGCTCCCCTACTCTGTTTTTAACTGACAAATTCATTCGTTCCCTAGGCTTTCTTAACTTGTTTATCTCACTCCAAAACCTTTTTCTATTTTCCGGAAAATTTCTTGACAGTGCCTCTCCCACTCTTTCATCTACTCTCGTTTTGCACTCTCTTACCACTCTCTTCACCATTCTTTTACTTTCCATATGCTCTGCTCTTCTATTAACACTTCTGTTTTGTAAAAACTCTCATGAGCTACTTTTTTCTCTTTTATCACACACTTTACTTCTTCATTCCACCACTCACTCCTCTTTCCTCCTGCACCCACCCTCCTATAGCCACAAACTTCTGCCCCACATTCTAATACTGCATTTTTAAAACTATCCCAACTATCTTCAACCCCTGCCCACTACTCATACTTGCACTAGCCCACCTTTCTGCCAATAGTTGCTTATATCTCACCTTAACATCCTCCTCCCTTAGTTTATACACTTTTACCTCTCTCTTACTTGCTATTGCCATTTTCTTTTTGTCCCATCTACCTTTTACTCTAACTGTAGCTACAACTAAATAATGATCCGATACATCCGTTGCCCCTCTATAAACATGTACATCCTGAAGCCTACCCATCAACCTTTTATCCATCAATACATAATCTAACAAACTACTTTCATTACGTGCTATATCATACCTTGTATACTTATTTATCTTCTTTTTCATAAAATATGTATTACTTATTACCAAACCTCTTTCTACACATAGCTCAATTAAAGGCTCCCCATTTACATTTACCCCTGGCACCCCAAATTTACCTACTACTCCCTCCACAACATTTTTACCCACTTTAGCATTGAGATCCCCAACAAGTACTCTCTCACTTGGTTCAAAACTCCCCACGCACTCACTCAACATTTCCCAAAATCTCTCTCTCTCCTCTACACTTCTCTCTTCTCCAGGTGCATAAACACTTACTATAACCCACTTTTCACATCCAACCTTTATTTTACACCATATAATCCTTGAATTTATACATTTATATTCCCTCTTTTCCTGCCATAATTTATCCTTCAACATTATTGCCACTCCTTCTTTAGCTCTAACTCTGTTTGAAACCCCTGACCTAATCCCATTTATTTCTCCCCACTCAAACTCTCCTACCCCCTTCATCTTTATCTCACTTAAAGCCAGGACATCCAGCTTCTTTTCATTCATAACATCTACAATCATCTCTTTCTTATCATTCCCACAACATCCACGCACATTCAAACATCACACTTTGAAGGTTTTCTTATTTTTCTTTTTAGTAAATCTATACAGAAAAAGGGGTTACTAGCCCATTGTTCCCGGCATTTTAGTTGACTTTTACGACACGCATGGCTTACGGAGGAAAGATTCTTATTTCACTTCCCCATGGATATGAAAGGAAAAGTAATAAGAACAAGAACTATTAAGATAAAATCAAAGAAAAAACTCAGATGAGTCTGTATACATAAACGTGTACATGTATGTGTAGTGTGGCCTAAGTGTAAGTAGAAGTTGCAAGACGTACCTGAAATCTTGCATGTTAATGACACAGAAAAAAAAGACACCAGCAATCCTACCATCAAGTAAAACCAATACAGGCTTTCTTTTTACACTCACTTCGCAGGACGGTAGTACCTCCCTGGGTGGTTGCTGTCTACAACCTACTACCTCATATATATATATATATATATATATATATATATATATATATATATATATATATATATATATATATATATATATATATATATATATATATAATCCTGTGAGGGTATCATCGCTCCTAAGGACGTCATTACAGCACAAGCCCTGAAGGACAAACATCCACCTAAGGCTCCCAGTACCAACATTGACCTCTCTTACATTTCAGCAGGTGAAGAACATTAACCTTACAGGACGCTGATGTGTATAAAACTGCTATGTCATTTCCACAGGGCTCAGCAGGAGGTTTCACCGGTTTAAGGCCACAACACTTTAAACAAATGCTCAATCCAGGACTTGGTGAGGTTTCAAAGAGTTTGCTGTCTGAACTAACCAAATTTTCCAATGTGTGCCTGGCTGGCAGTGTCCCCTTTTCTTTGGTGCCTCACTGTGTGCCATCCGGAAAAAGGATGGAGGAATCGGGTCCATTGCCGTGGGCAACACCCTTTGGCGCCTTGTCGCCAAGGCTGCAGTACGAATGGTGAGTCAAGATGCTGCCTCAATGTTGAAACCAACTCAGCTCGGTTTTGGTGTTCAACAAGGCTGTGAAGCAGCTGCCCATGCAGCACGAGTATACATCAACAATATGTCCAATGAAAAAGCCTTGATCAAATTGGACTTTGCCAATGCTTTCAACTCAGTCAGAAGGGATGCTGCTCTCCAAGCAGTTTCTAGACACTTTCTTTTTCATAGAATCGTGTTATGGTGTGACTTCTAAACTATTGCTTGGGAACCATGAAATTAACTTGTGTGAGGGTGTGTAACAAGGGAACCCTATCGTCCCCTATCTATTCTGTCTGGTCATCAAGGAAGTCACAGAAGCACTCTCCAGTGAGCTCATTATCTGGTTCTTGGATAATGTTACCCTAGCTGGCACTACAGAATCTCTCCTAGAGGACATCTGGAAAATTAAAGACATGGGAGAGAGCCAGGGCCTATCTTTAAACCCCACAAAATGTGAAATAGTTTCTTCCAATCGACAGATGATCCCGAACATTAGTGCTGTTTTACCAGGGGCACGAGCCATTGATCCAGCCTGTTAACAACACTCTCTTTGGTGCTCCTCTTGGGCCCAATGCCATCGGTCAGGTCCTAGAAAAAAAATCTCAGACCTCAGGACGATGGAAGGCAGGATAAAAGACATCGATACACATGATGCCTTCTACCTACTCACCAGGTGCCTGTCAATCCCAAAACTTACATACTTCCTGAGATGCTCCCCACCCTTCAGCAGTCCGAAACTCAAGGAATATGACTCCTTCCTCAAGACCATGCTAGAGAGTGTATTGAATCTTTTCCTGGAAGATGGACAGTGGTTGCAAGCCTCACTTCCAGTCAGGCTTGGGAGGCTGGGAGTATGTAAATCCTCCTAGATTTCCCTACCAGCTTTCCTATTCTCTTCCATAGCATCAAATGAGTTAATAAAAGAAATTCTTCCAGACAACCTCAGTGATTCAGCAGGAATACAGGACCCTAGCTACGCCAGTGCCATCACTGAAAAAGAGACTCTTGCTGCTCCAGCACCAAAACCTAGTGCAGGACTGTCCTACAAACAGTGAAGTAGGGATGGCCCCATTACTGAAAAGATGCTTGCCAACATGTTTAGGGCTGTACCATCAGACAGGGAGACTGCCCGTCTCCTAGCTCTGAGTGCACATCACTCTGAGGACTTCCTCCAAACAGTTCCCATTTTGGCAATGGGAACACGCCTCGACCCTAAGACCCTCCGTATTGCAGTGGCTCTGTGCCTTGCTGCCCCAATTCACATGGAATATATGTGTATTTGCGGCGATGCGTAAGCCGATCAATATGGTCTACATGGTCTAAACTGTTCCAAAACCAAGGGTTGGCATGCAAGACACAATGAAGTCAACGACATCATGAAGAGAACCCTTGCTACAGCTGGATGCCCAGCCGAGAGAGAGCCTCGATCACTAGCAGCCAACAATACCCACAACCCAGCAAACCGCCCCAACGGGATCACCATATATCACTGGAAGAATGGCAAGCTCTTAGCATGGGATTATACCTGTGTGTCGACGCTGGCTGACACCTACATCCATCACAGTGTCACGACAAGTAGGAGCTGCTGACCACAGAGAGGAGTACAAGATCGGCAAGTACAGAGACATAAGCCAACAGTATCAATTTGTCCCAGTGGGATCAGAGACCTTGGGATCATGGGGAAAAAATGCAACACGTTTCCTTAAAGAACTGGGTTCCAGACTCATCAACACCACCAGGGACCCAAGGGCAGCCACTCTTATGTCCGGCCTACCGGTTTCCATGAATCCTTTCATAAATGTTACTTTGCTTCCACTCCAACAGCACGTCAAGTATTAAAAACCATTTGTCTCCATTCACTCCTATCAACTACTCTCATGCATGCTTGCTGGAAGTCCAAGCCCCTCGCACACAAACCCTCCTTTACCCCCTCCCTCCAACCTTTCCTAGGTCGACCCCTACCCCAACTTCCCTCCACAACAGATTTATACACTCTCGAAGTCATTCTACTTTGTTCCATCCTCTCTACATGTCCAAACCACCTCAACAACCCCTCTCCTCCTCACCCTCCAGCACCTCCTTCTAATTTCTACACTACGAATTCGCTTCATTATATTCACACCACACATTGATCTCAGACATGACATCTCCATTGCCTCCAGCCTTCTCCTTGTTGTAACATTCACCACCCATGCTTCACACCCATATGTGTTGTGGGGGTTCTTGCGTAGATTTGGTAATATATTAAAGATGAGCTTGTTATGATAACGTTTAATTGAGGCATTAGATATATGGGAGCTGAGAGTCTTAGGCCTACATCCATCTGCACTGCCTATCTGGGTGGAACTGGCTGCTGGTCGTCCCGGCACTCGGGCGTTAAAAAAGGGAGACCTATGATTGACTAACGAAAGATCACATGGGCAGAGGTTGGTGATCACGTGGACAGCTATGGTATAGCCGTTAGAAATACGAACTGTACACATATAAGAGTGTTGGTATAACTATACTCTCATACATTCCCCTCTTTGCTTCCACGGACAAAGTTTTTTGTCTCCACAGACTCCTAAGTGCACCACTTACCCTTTTTCCCTCATCAATTCTATGATTCACCTCATCCTTCATAGACCCATCTGCTCACACGTCCACTCCTAAATATCTGAATACATTCACCTCCTCCATACTCTCTCCCTCCAATCTGATAACCAATCTTTCATCACCTAATCTTTTTGTTATCCTCATCACCTTACTCCTTCCTATATTCACTTTCAATTTCCTTCTTTTACATACCCTACCAAACTCATTTACCTACCTCTGCAACTTCTCTTCATAATCTCCCAAAAGCACAGTGTCATCAGCAAAAAGCAGCTGTGACAACTAACACTTTGTGTTAGATTCTTTAACTTTTAACCCCACACCTCTTGCCAACACCTGTGCATTCACTTCTCTTACAACCCTATCTATAAATATATTGAACAGTCATGGTGACATCACACATCCTTGTCTAAGGCCCACTTTTACTGGGAAATAATTTCCCTCTCTCCTACATACTCTAACCTGAACCTCACTATCCTCGTATAAACTCTTCACTGCTTTCAGTAACCTACCTCCTATTCCATACACCTGCATCATCTGCCACATTGCCCCACTATCCACCCTGTCATACGCCTTTTCCAAATCTATAAATGCCACAAAAACCTCTTTACCCTTATATAAATACTGTTCAGCTATATTTTTCACTGTAAACACTTTGTCTACACACCCTCTACCTTTCCTAAAACCTCCTTGTTCATCTGCTATCCTACTCTCCGTCTTGCTCTTAATTCTTTCAATAATAACTCTACAATACACTTTACCAGGTATACTCAACATACTTATTCCCCTATCATTTTTGCACTCTCTTTTTTCCCCTTTGCCTTTATACAAAGAAATTATGCACGCTCTCTGCCTATCCCTAGGTACCTTACCCTCTTCCATACGTTTATTAAATAATAGCACCAACCACTCCAAAACTATATCTCGACCTGCTTTTAACATTTCTATCTTTATCCTATCAATCCCCGCTGCCTTACCCCTTTTCATTTTACTCACTGCCCCACGAACTTCCCCCACACTCACAACTGGCTCTTCCTCACTCCTACAAGATGTTATTCCTCCTTTCCCTTTACACGAAATTACAGCTTCCCTGTCTTCATCAACATTTAACAATTCCTCAAAATATTCCCTCCATCTTCCCGATACCTTTAACTCTCCATTTAATAACTCTCCTCTCCTATTTGTAACTGTCAAATCCATTCGTTCTCTAGGCTTCCTCAACTTATTAATCTCACTCCAAAACTTTTTCTTTTTTTCAACAAAATTCGTTGATAACATCTCACCCACTCTCTCATTTGGTCTCTTTTTACATTACTTCACCACTCTCTTAACCTCTCTTTTTCTCTCCATATACTCTTCCCTCTTTGCATCACTTCTACTTTGTAAAAACCTCTCATATGCTAACTTTTTCTACCTTACTATTCTCTTTACATCATAATTCCACCAATCGGTCTTCTTCCCTCTCGCACTCACTTTCCTATAACCACAAATTTCTGCTGAACACTCTAACACTTCATTTTTAAAACTACCCCATACATCTTCAACCCCGTTGCCTATACTCTCACTAGCCCATCTATTTTCCAATAGTTGTTTATATCTTACCCTAACTGCCTCCTCTTTTAGTTTATAAACCTTCACCTCTCTGTTACTTGTTGCTTCTATTTTACTTGTATCCCATCTACCTTTTACTCTCACTGTAGCTACAACTAAAAAGTGATCTGATATATCTGTGCCCCTCTATAAACATGTACATCCTGAAGTCTACTCAACAGTCTTTTATCTACCAATTCGTAGTCCAACAAACTACTGTTATTATGCCCTACATCATATCTTGTATACTTATTTATCCTCTTTTTCTTAAAATATGTATTGTCTATAACTAAACCCCTTTCTATACAAAGTTCAATTAAAGGGCTCCCATTATCATTTACACCTGGCACCCCAAACTTACCTACCACACCCTCTCTAAATGTTTCTCCCACTTTAGCATTTAGGTCCCCTACCACAATTACTCTCTCACTTGGTTCAAAAGTTCCTATACATTCGCTTAACATCTCCCAAAATCTCTCTCTCTCCTCTACACTCCTCTCTTCTCCAGGTGCATACACGCTTATTATGACCCACTTTTCGCATCCGACCCTTATTTTGATCCACTTAATTCTTGAATTTATGCATTTATATTCCCTCTTCTCCTTCCATAACTGATCCTTCAACGTTATTGCTACCCCTTCCTTAGCTCTAACTCTCTCAGATACTCCTGACTTAATCCCATTTATTTCTCCCCACTGAAACTCGCCTACCCCCTTCAGCTTTGTTTCGCTTAGGACCAGGAAATCCAACTTCTTTTCATTCATAACATCAGCAATCATCTCTTTCTTATCATCCGCACTACATCCACGCACATTCAGACAACCCAGTTTTATAAAAAAAAAAATATCTTTTTTAATAAATGTATACAGGAGAAGGGGTTACTAGCCCATTGCTCCCGGCATTTTAGTCGCCTCATACGACACGAATTGGCTTATGGAAAAAAAAATCTTTTCCACTTCCCCATGGAAAATAAAGGAAATAAAGAAGAACAAGAGCTATTAAGAAAAAAAAAAGAAAAACCTAGATATGTGTATGTATGTATATATATGCATATGCATGTCTGTGTAGTGTAACCTAAGTGTAAGTAGAAATAGCTAGATATACCTGTTATCCAGCGTGTTTATGAGACAGAAAATGACACCAGCAATCCTACCATCATGTAAAACAGTTACACGTTTCTGTTTCACATTTACTTGGTAGGACGGTAGTACCTCCCTGGGTGGTTGCTGTCTACCAACCTACTACCACAGGACGGTAGTACCTCCCTGGGTGGTTGCTGTCTACCAACCTACTACCACAGGACGGTAGTACCTCCCTGGGTGGTTGCTGTCTACCAACCTACTACCACAGGACGGTAGTACCTCCCTGGGTGGCTGCTGTCTACCAACCTAATACCACAGGATGGTGGTAGTACCTCCCTGGGTGGCTGCTGTCTACCAACCTACTACCTGTACAATACAATATTGAAATTTCTCTTTAATTTTAGGATACGACGATCGTTACGTCTTCTCGACGGCGCTGTCTTTCATTCTGGTGAACACTGTGCTGACATGCGTTCTTATCTACGGTATTAATAAGGTAAGTGTTCCACAGAACCTGAATAAAGTAACTAATCACTCAGTATTCCAGGTTCGTGTCTGCCTCTGAATTATAACTGCTGGCAATGGTTCTCGTGGTATTATAATTGCTGGCAATGGTTCTCGTAGCATTATAACTGCTGGCAATGGTTCTCGTAGTATTATAACTGCTGGCAATGTTTCTCATGGTATTATAACTGCTGGCAATGGTTCACGTAGTATTATAACTGCTGACAATGGTTCTCGTAGTATTATAACTGCTGACAATGGTTCTCATGGTATTATAACTGATGACAATGGTTCTCGTGGTATCATAACTGCTGACAATGGTTCTCGTGGTTTTATAACTGATGGCAATTGTTCTCGAGGTATTATAACTGCTGGCAATGGTTCTCGTGGTATTATAACTGCTAGCAATGGTTCTCGTGGTATTATAACTGATGGCAATGGTTCTCGTGGTATTATAACTGCTAGCAATGGTTCTCGTTGTATTATAACTGATGGCAATGGTTCTCATGGTATTATAACTGCTGCCAATGGTTCTCGTGGTATTATAACTGCTGCCAATGGTTCTCGTAGTATTATAACTGCTGGCAATGGTTCTCGTAGTATTATAACTGTTGGCAATGGTTCTCATGGTATTATAACTGATGACAATGGTTCTCGTGGTATCATAACTGCTGGCAATGGTTCTCGTGGTTTTATAACTGATGGCAATTGTTCTCGAGGTATTATAACTGCTGGCAATGGTTCTCGTGGTATTATAACTGCTAGCAATGGTTCTCGTGGTATTATAACTGATGGCAATGTTCTCGTGGTATTATAACTACTAGCAATGGTTCTCGTTGTATTATAACTGATGGCAATGGTTCTCGTGGTATTATAACTGCTGCCAATGGTTCTCGTGGTATTATAACTGCTGCCAATGGTTCTCGTGGTATTATTACTGCTGGCAATGGTTCTCGATGTATTATAACTGCTAGCAATGGTTCTCGTGGTATTATAATTGCTGGCAATGGTTCTCGTGGTATTATAACTGCTGGCAATGGTTCTCGTGGTATTATTACTGCTGGCAATGGTTCTCGTCGTATTATAACTGCTGCCAATGGTTCTCGTGGTATTATAACTGCTGCCAATGGTTCTCGTGGTATTATTACTCCTGGCAATGATTCTCGTTGTATTATAACTGCTGCCAATGGTTCTCGTGGTATTATTACTGCTGCCAATAGTTCTCGTGGTATTATAACTGCTGTCAATGGTTCTCGTGGTATTATTACTGCTGGCAACAGTTCTCGAGGTATTATAACTGCTGGCAATGGTTCTCGTGGTATTATAACTGCTGGCAATGGTTCTCGTGGTATTATAACTGCTGGCAATGGTTCGCATAGTGTTATAACTGCTGGCAATGGTTCTCATGGTATTATAACTGATGACAATGGTCTGGGACGTTGTGTAGTTTTATAAATAGGTTAGATAAATACATGAGTGGGTGTGGGTGGGTGTGAGTTGGACCTGACTAGTTTGTGCTACTAGGTCCGATGCCGAACAAATTCCTTAAGTGGAAGTGACCTGACTACCTGGAGTTTACCTGGAGAGGGTTAACTCCAGGTGGTTGGATCTAAACCGGGGAGTGATGGACCTGCCTCGCATGGGTCAGTAAGCCTGCTGCACTGTTCCTTTTTTCTTATGTTCTTTTTAATAATTATTTTCTCTCGGTTTTCACACAGGAAGACACTAATAATATCCCAGTAATTAATTTTTACAGTGGCCCAGAAGAAGATAAATTATGTAATATCACA